>MJUU01017394.1:0-10684 GCA_002080025.1 Modiolus philippinarum | reverse complement strand
GGATAAAGAAATAGGACCCAGTATTCCAGGCTGCGGGGTAGAACGCCTCAAAACTGGATGTCCATGGTTTTACAAGATGAATAAATAGACAAACCATCTTCGGATGGGATGTAAACTCAGGTCCACGTGTTGGAAGAAATGCGACGCTTCCTGCACGTTAGAGAAACCTTGTAACAAGCTCTTATTGAGAGGCCCGTAGATGATCGGCTACAAGACTAAATTCCCCGCCCCTTTCGATATCACCTTCCTTTCCCAGTTGCAGTCGGAATTTCTTCTCCCATGGCCATTTCCATATCCTAAAGTGACAAAATTTGTTCTCATCTTGATATTGTTGAAATGTTGCAGAGTAGACGTTATAATTACTTATAATGACAACTTTTGTGTATTTTTAAATGACTTAAGACCCAGGAAGTTTCATTCAAATGAACATATTTAACTCTGTTTGAATGAACGTACCCAAGGATATAGAATTTTTTCTGAAAACAGAAGTTTATTTTAAATTACTTCAATGTTTTGTTATTTATTTAAGAAAAAATATTGATATTTACCTTCTTTTCCTCTGTACTGCAAACATCTTTATCTTGTGAAAAAGAGAACAGCACAGACAAAGGATACACATCATGTTTTTTGAACCTGAAAAGGAATCCACCAAGGCAAATAGACTTCAAATGATTATGATTACAAAAAGAATTGCGAATTAACTCTATTGAATTTGTTTTTCGGTTTTGTCCCATTAATGGATTGATAACATAGTCTGAACATGCCAGTGAGTCATTCATGTTCGGTTCATTGTATATTATACAAGATCTTCCTTCGATTCCGCTCGGAAAGATCATTCTGAAATTTACATTTGGGTCGGACAAGTAAATTCTAAGTTGCTCATATGGTGACAAATCGATATACTTGTGGTTTATATACTCTTCATTGAGATTAGTTAGTTCAATTTCAAACGGGGTATGGTTGAAAATATTGTGACATTGAGCACAAAATTTATTTTTATAAATAATTCCATTGCTGTCAGCTACATACGGACCAGCCATAGTTATGTTTTGATTACATTTTGCATTTGTTTCAAAATTATCAATATCGTTTGGACACTTATCAATTATAAATATTCCTATCCTCGATATAAATCCTATTCTTTCTACCGCGGCACATCTAAAAATATCCGACTGTTGTAATGGATCGAAAGAGTGATACGAGTCTAAACAGCAGTCCCCAAAGACAGTGCACTGCGAATCGCATCTGCAAAACCGGAATTCTTGTTTAATCCTCGACATCAAAGCACAAGTTCCATAAGGTTTGCAAACATCTTGGTTGGATATTAATGATATTTTATCTGAGTGTGAAGTGGTCATAAGATAGTCAGTTTCGTTTGGATTTTCCGTTGAAACAAAATGGACAATTCGAAATGATGTTTCTTCATTTATTCTTTTCGACGCTGTAATTGCCTCGCTTTCCATTATGATTTCTGGCGTGGCCATTTTCGTTTCAGTACTGCGGATAGTCGTTTCCTTATCTACATTTGTCATTCTCAGCCTTGTAGTGTGAACTTGTTCCGGGATATTTTTGTTGGATGTTGTTATTGTGTATCCAGTCATTTCCTTTCCATGTTTTCCTTTCCCTGCGATGTTCGTTTGTCCAAATGACATGGTTGACATTTCCTCAAAGTTTGTCGTTGATATCAAAGCTGTTTGTGAATTATTTGTATATGATGTAGAAAAGTTTGCATCAGTCGCAACTTCAAGGCAGAGGATAAGAGACACAACTTTACAGATAAACAGAATAATTCTTAACCACCGCATTATGATTGAAAATTTACTTGTTCTATCTAAGAAAAGAATGATGGTGCTTATATATCAACAGAAAAGGGATATAACATCTAAAAATCACGAACTCTCAATAAAAGAGACTTTTGATTGGACAATTAAAATGGACTAAATGAAAATTTCCTAAACTTTATTGTTGAGAATTTTAATCAGTGTTTTTCCTTGGTTGTTACATAACGAAAATAACGAAAAACGATTTTAATTGACGTTAATTTTGAATTTGAAACCTTCAATATTTAATTAATTTTATTGTCAAGAATATTACAAAACTCAAATAATTTTGTGCAATGTGATATGCAGAAACTTTGTGAGTTGAGAGGAGGGGATAATGAAAAGCTTTAAATTATTTCTGATTGAGCGAGTTGAAATTCTTGTCGAACTGCGTTAAAAGGTAAAATATGTACACATATCATATCATACATAAAAAACACTAAAAAAGATAGAGGTTGGGATCTTTTATTTTTAGTACTTATATCTATGTTTTACATAATATGCCTTCAAGGTGAATCGGTGGTATTCCGCAATTTTGTTTTCATGTTTCATGCTTTGATAGGTATTTTCCATTAAAGAAATATACAAAGATATCAAAATTTGGACAAATCTTTGAAATATTTCGCTTAAAACTCAAATAATGGGCCCATTTCTCTGTGTCTACCGTTCATTTTAAACGAAAAATTCAGAATAGTATTTATACTGTAAAATTCTTTAAAATGAAAATTTAAACAAAGGAGGTAATTAAAAAAAAATGTTTTACAAAGAAATCACTATAAAAATTTTGATTTTGTGAAATAAAACCATAATAAGGTCCATGGCCCCTATTTTTCTTTTTGTTTTTAAAAAGTGCAATACAGGGGCTGGCAATATATAAAATTAATCAAAAATCTCATTGATTTAACTTGAATAATTTTTTTAATATGATGATTTTTCTTAACGTTACAACTAAAAATTCCCTATTTGCGATGAGAGATTGTGAGATTATATAGTCCGTGACCCCCAAATTTTTCTTTCATTTTTTGTTGGGGGGGGGGGGTCAATTTTGAAAGTTTAATTCTGCAAACTATTGAAAAAATCTGATGAATTTCGCTTAGTCCCCCGAACCACCTTAAACAAAGTTCTACAAGAATAACATAATTATTGACGAACCTGTAACCATGAGTAAAATTTCAAGGATGTAGAGTTGTTCAACATTAAGCTATAAATTCCGGTACAACCGATGCTAGAGGAAGTTTTCGAGTTACTATGAGGTATGAGTAAAGTTTAATGTAGAAGGCCTCATGGTGACTTGCGACTTCAAGATGAAGAACTACAATACAAGCGTTGTTCCATTGCTTGGTTTTACCATATAATTATAAATATTTTATCTTGTAAGCATCTACTCCATATTCTTTTATTGTTAATTTACTCGATGGTATAAAACTAGCATAAGAGAGCACATAAGTCATAAGATTTTTTAGCGTTTTGGCCGTACCTACCATCTGTTCCTCTATAGAGAATTAAATGTATCAACATAGGATTCAAATTTTAAGTACATATAAAGCCAGAAGCCTAGATAACCCATATTTGTATAATTTCTTGTACATATTGAAATCTTTGTCTTCTCAAATAAATTCATACCTAACTAATAAAAAGGGGTTTTTGCAGTGTTTTGCAATTAAGTTTTACCTGTTACGTAATATATGAAAAGAGTTATACATGTAGCCGTTTCATAATATCAAATTTGTGATATATAATTCTGATTGCACAAAAATCATGTAAATATTATATGCTGTTCTTGAAATTTATTATCAAATTTTCATCATTATTATTTTCTTTGCAATTAAAGAACGAAAATCATGAACATTTGGTTGATATAAAATAGATTTAAAACGTATAAAACAGTAATAACACTTTTAGGCTAAAATTCACAAAACAAAGATTTTGTATTACATAAAAAAACTCGCAAGAAAGGATGTGACCAATCAGCTTTCAAATCTTCAAATTTTAAGCAAGAAGAACAAATTTACATGGCTTTATGGTGAAATCGTTGCATTTTAACGACAATAAGTCAGGTTTCTAAACTGTTAAAGTTGTCATTCTTTTTTTATATTTAATGAAAGGGAATTTTTGGTAAATGAATAAGCTCAAACTGGCGCTGCAGGCCGTCTCGAACTTACAATGAGGTATGGGCAAATTTCATTGTTCAAGGCCCAATGGGCACTTCAAGATGAAGAACAACAATAAAAGTGTAGTTCCATCGCTCGATTCTACCATGTATTTGTGGAGACTCTCTCGAGCATCTTTCTCATATCCTTTCATTTTTTTATTGATAATGTGATAAAGATATACATGGTGTTTATAATAATTGCATTTGTAACTCTATTTGATCTAGTTTGATCACATGCGAAAATTTCCAATACAAAATTGTAAGTTAGAATGTGTAAAAAGTTATTACCAGGGTTACCAATTTCTGCATGTCCAGAGTCAATGACTTTTAACATTTCCATGAGTTTTCAAGGATAGATAGTCATTTTCAAGGGCAAAAATTGTCGACAAAATGCTAGAATACTTATTTTCCAGAAATGAGTCAAGGGCAGTTCCAGATAAAACGACATGTCTGGTTGAAGACCCTCAGGCGACATCAAGATGTAGACAGGAATAAAAGCCCTGTCCTTGATAAACTGGAGTTTTCTATGTATCGTGTTGTACTTTCACTCCATATCCTTTCAGATTTTCTATGTGACCCTTGGAAACAGTAATGTTATTTTAAGATATTCAAATCAAATGCCTGCAAAGGGTCGAATAAATACTGTTTTTCTAGAACAAAATGTTTACGCGGACTATCAATTTTCACGTTATCAATTCGGAGGCTTTCAGGAATTTTCCAAATATTTAGAAGAGAAAATTACTTTCTTTATCTAAATTCTGACTCCTTGAAATACTGAGGCGTAATTCCGTCTATTTGCGCTTGGTGCATCGGTCATTGATACTGTATATGGTATCGTTATTCGATATTTTTAGTGATATGGTAGGAAGAGCTATGCACCTCTGTTTCGGAGATCGATGCTATACAACCACTCGTCTATCACCACTGCAGTGTGAGTTCGCGCCCCACTTTGTACATTACAAAAAAGGGTGCACCCGACTAACAATTGTAAGTGATAAGGTATGTCAATTACCTGCCCAAGGTCGGTGGTTCTCTCCAGGCATTCCGGCTTCCTCCACCACTAAAACTGACCGCCATGAAATAGCTGAAATACTGCTGAAAGTGACGCTAAACCCCAATCAATAAATCAATCAATTGGAGATTGATGTATTCTTTCCGACAGTTTTTGAACTATGACTATCAATGTAATTTGAATATTATGCTGCTGATGCTTATTTATTGAAACACGTGAACAGCATAACAAATTTACTAATCATTATGCAACATTGATATTTTTGTATTTTAAAATACCGCCTTCAAAAGACCTTTGAAGTTCAAAATAAAATTCCAGGGTGCGTTGCAAGCAAAGGAGGGATATTGAGTAAATGCACACGAGACAAAGTCTCTACTAATACATGGTGGAACAAAGCAATGGATGAACGCTTATATTCTTCATCTTGAAGTCAACATGAGGCCTTCATCATACTTCATAGCAAGTTCAAGACGTACCTGCTACTCGTTTGAGCGGAATTCATTGCTTATTGTCGAGCAAAATTACGTCCATGTTTATCATCATTCGTGAATTGGCAAAGTGTTCTTAAAATCGTTGTCATCCGTTGTCCGACAAAAAGACTAACAGAAGACAATCACAAGACTTAAACAACCACATGGCGCTCGTCGAGTCAAAAGTAAGAAACTTGGCATAATAAAATCCTGGATAGCTCTGTGCTTAGCTGAATTTTGTCTGTTTTATTTAGACCATTTTAGTTATTTGTTCACTATCAGCTTTAACATGTTTTTCGGTAAATGGACTTCCAAATGCTTTGGTTTGATCTGCACTGACGAGACATAAGTTGTCGAAAAACGCATATGCAGAAAATAAATTAACAGTAACTTCGGTATTTTGTTATTTATTACCACTGGGCCAATGCCTCTGCTGGTGGACTGTTAGTCCCCGAGGGTATTGACCAACCCAGTAGTAAGTACTTCGGTGCTGCCCGAAACCGATTGTATTGAAACTTGCAATATCTAAATTTGGCAAAATTTTGTTTAAAACTAAGGAGTATGTCCCTCGTGCATAGCGCTGTCCTTAGCTGAATTTTGGTTTTTCTATTTAGACTCTTTTGGTTATTTGTTCTCTTTCAGCTTTAACATGTTTTCCGGTTAATGGACTTCAATAAGTTTTGGCTTGATCTGCACTGATGAGACATCAGTTGTCGAAATGCGCATATGCAGCAAATAAACTAACAGTAACTTCGGTATTTTGTAATTTGTTAAGTGCAAGGAAACGTAGTCTCTTAAAAGGTACAAGTCAAAGAAATAATATGGACATTTTCACACAAATTCTATAATTGAGTGAGACAGGATGCATGGACATGGTAGATGTCTTCTGGTATGAATCCATCATCCATCGTTTGAAAAATGATATTACTTCTAAAGGAAAAAAAAATCGTGGAAGAGGCAAAGATAAAGTCCGATGACTAAATGCTAAGTGAAGTCTTAATGTAAGCAAGTTGGTGCCTAATTGCAAAACCGTTACACTGTATTCAGTAGTCAGCCAACTGTTGCGTGTCGGCTCTCATATCCTTATATATAGCTTTGGTTCTAAATAGACAGTGCATAACACATGCACAGAGAAAATCATATCATATGTAATCCAGAATTTATAATAACCCAGTACCCAGATTAAGGTAGTAGGTGTGTCTTGGTTTCCGACATCGAATATTTTTTTTCAATTTGTACAATGAAACTTTAGGTAATATGCTTTAAAAATATGCAAAAAAGTCGGGGTCACGGTTATGTCAAAAAAGATACAGCGTTCTAAAGAATGGCTAAATTTGGCTTTTTGCTCTATATTTACACTAGAATTATATGGGAACTTTCCCTATACCATAATTCAATGGCATATTTTTTCTATAAGCAGACATAAGATTTTTTTCCAAACTCTGTATATTTAATGATTTGCTATAGAACTTCAATTTAAAAACAAACAAAAAAGATATGTCAAGGAACTTTTGAAAAAAAATATATAATTGAGAATTTGTTAGCTTTTCAAGAAATGGGAGATAATTCATTTAAACTAATTTTGAAGTCCAAATTTAAAAAAAAAAATAGATTTTTTGTGGAAATTAAAATAAATGTATTTTGATAAAATGCGTTTGACAAATTCAATAAAGAATACGGATCAACTGCCTTATTCTTTTAACTGAATGCGAAAATTTTGACTATTCCATAGTTTTTTCAGTAGAGAATTGTCTCCCTTTGATAAAATGTTTTGAATATTTAGCAACTATGCAATAATATGTAATCAAAATTGATACTCATTGTTCATTTATATTCAAATCATTGTGTTGTTTAAGATATACAAAATCATTTAATTAAACAACATTCTAATTGAATTATTGAATTTTTGCATAGATGCACAAAATAGTTGCTCAGTTTTAGACACCCCAACTACCATAAGGTTAATATAATAATAATAATAATAATAATGATAATAATAATAATAATAATAATAAACTAGACGCTGAGAGACTGAGCCTGTATCGCTCACCTGACAAAATGCTTCTATGCCATACATGACTAAAACAACGGCAGTAGAATACCGAAGGAACAAGGGAGGCGATGACTACAAAAATCGAAGTCCAAAGACATGGCAAAAACGGTAAAAATAATGTTTTCTTACCAATGGGGTCAAATGTTTAGCTATGTTCTTCATTAGCACCCGCGTTTTTTGTCTGATCCTATTGAAATGAATAATTTTTGCAAAGGACCTATAAATCAAGTTTTTGCTTGATTAGTTCCAGAGATGATGATTATATTCCTGGCTCCAATGTAAAACTCTGTTTTGCACTGGAGGTCATGTTTTTTTATCAGTTCGAAATGAAATGAGCAATTTTTGTAATGTACCTTCAATACATCCTTACTGTAAAGACTGGTTGAATTTGCTTTAGTGGTATCAGAGGAGAAAATGAAAATGTGATTTTCCCTTAGGGTCCAATATTAAACTACGTTCAGCTATGGCAGCCATGCTATTTATGGGATCGGACCTTCCATACATCATTCCTGTAAAATTTGGTTCAATTTGCTTCATTAGCATCAGAGGAGATAGCAAATATATGCTTTCCCCATAGTGTTATGTGGTAGAAACAACCAATAAATTATTGTAAATTGAAGTCAGCAATGATAAAACAAAATTGGCTCAAAATTAACTTTTAATGAGATGAAATACAAATTAAAACAATATATGACTTATCTGACAATATTGAAGTCCATGTAAATATCCAAATTATAAGTTCATTAAAGTCCACCAATAAATGTCCAGATGAATATTCCTTATAATCCTCACTAAATAGTTGATAATAGATTCACAATAATTGATGTCGATTTCCAATGCAAAAGATGTGCGTAATAATCATGTATAAACTTATTAATCCTGTATAAACTTATTAAACTGACTGACTAACCCTTTTCAGCTACCTTATATAAATACATTTATTCTTTCCAGAAAAATCTTCACAAGATATAACTAGAACATTCTAATCAACTGATAATCACATGACTAAAATGATTATGTAAGGAAAACTTCTAGAAATTTTCATGTGTTAAAAACTAATTTAAATTCTAGAAATTTCTATATGTTCTAAGGTGTAATAACATTGACCATTGTTTATTGTAAACAAGTTACATAACTAGGCCAAACAAATCACATAATATCAAGGCATACAAAATAAAACAATGAATAAAATGCATTTTCAAAATATTTACAATATTCAATTACCGATAACAATAGGGTCCCATGTTTTTTAACTATGTTCTGCACTGACGGCCATGTTTTTAGCAGATAGGAAAAATTTCGGAAATCTGCATAAAGGACCTTCCATTCATCATTCCTGTAAAGCTTGGTTCAATTTGCTTCAGTAGCTCCAGGGTAGATATCAAATATATACTTTTCCCATAGGGCTCAATATTAAACTATGTTATGCCCTGGTGGCCATGTTTTGTAGCAGATCGGAAAAATTTCGGCAATCTACATAAAAGACCTTCCATACATCACTCCTGTAAGGTTTGATTCAATTTGCTTCAATAGCGTCAGAGGAGATAGCAAATGCTTTTCCCATAGGGTCCCATGTTAAACTAAAACAGATTTCAGTAATCTAAGTAAATGACATTCCATTCATGATTCCTGTAAAGTTTGGTTCAATTTGCTTCAGTAGCTTCAGAGGAGATAGCAAATACATGTATATGCTTTTCTCATAGGGTCCCATATTAAATTATGATCTGCGCTGGCAGCCATGTTTTTTGGTATATTGGAAAAATTTCGGTGATCTAAATAAAGGACCTTCCATACATCATTCCTGTAAACTTTGATTCAATTTGTTTCAGTAGCTTCAATGGAGTTAGTCAATATATGCTTTTCCCATAAGGTCCAATGTTATACTATGCCATGCGATGACGGCCATGTTTTTTGGCGGATCGAAAAAATTCAGCAAACTAAGTAAAGGACATCCCATACATCATTCCTGTAAAGTTTGGTTCAATTTGCTTCAGTAGCTTCAGGGGAGATAGCAAATATATGCTTTTCCCATGGGGTCCCATGTTAGACTAGGGTCTGCGCTGGCGGCCATTTTAGTAGACCGGAAAAATTTCGGCAATCTATATAAAGGACCTTCCATACAGCATTCCTGTAAAGTTTGGTTCTATTTGCTTCAGTAACTTCAGAGGAGATATATGCTTTTCCCATAGGGTCCAATGTTAAACTTTTGTTCTGCGCTGACGGCCATGTTTTCTAGCGGATCGAAAAAATTTCGGTAATCTAAGTAAAGGACATTCCATTCATCATTACTGTAAAGTTTGATCCAATTTGCTTTAGTAGCTTCAGACGAGATACCAAATACATTGCATGTATATGCTTTTCCCATAGGGCCCAATGTTAAACTATGTTCTGCGCTGGCAGCCATGTCTTTTTTGGTAAATTGGAAAATTTCTGCAATCTACATAAAAGACCTTCCATACATCATTCGAGTAAAGTTTGGTTCAATTTGCTTCAGTAGCTTTAGAGGAGATAGCAAATAAATGCTTTTCCCATAGGGTCCCATGTTAAACTATGATCTGCGCAAGCGGCCATGTTTTTTGGCGGATCAGAAAAATTTTGCCAATCTTAGTAATGGACCTTCCATACATCATTCCTGTAAAGTTTGGTTCAGTTTTGTACAGTTGTTTCAGAAGAGATAGCTAAAATGTGCATTTTCCCTTAAGGTCCCATGTTAAACTCTGTTCGGCCCTGGCGGCCATGTTTTTGGCGGATCGGAAAAATTTCCGCAATCTTTGTGAAGGACCTACCATACATCATTCCTGTAAAGTTTGGTTAAAATTGGTCTAGTGGCTGTAGAGGAGACAATCAAAATGTGAAAAGTTTACGGACGACGACGGACGCCAAGTGATGACAAAAGCTCATGTGGCCTTTGGCCAGGTGAGCTAAAAATAATGATACAAAAAAAACAACAAAAAACAAAAAAAAAACAAACAATAGTGAAAAAAAGAAAACACAAAAACATAATTACAGAGTGAATACCATGGGAGATAAACGATTTTGTTTATGGACTTGATTAAAGTGCGTAATATTTTTAAAACATAATTTTGATTGGACTGCATAAGGCTTCTGAATTTAAGAAAATTCGGTCCTTGTCTACTATTTTTTTTTTTTTTTGGTGATGAAAGTTTTGGTCTTTCG
>MJUU01017390.1:0-12136 GCA_002080025.1 Modiolus philippinarum | reverse complement strand
TACCATCAAACTGGTCAATATCTTTTGATATTTCTCGAACCAGTTCCATGTTATGGTCTGAGCTCTTTGCATCATGTTTAATTTCCGTGTTTGCCAAATCTCCTTTTCTGTTTGATTTAGTGTACATGCATTCTTTATTAAAGTATGCCTTTTTATGTACATTTAAACCCATCTCTTTTCCATACACGCATTTCTCATTATTGAATGCATCGGTGTGTATATTCTCTTTTGACAAACTTTCTGAGTCTACAGGGAATAAAGATTTTGGACCCTTATTTGAACTATTTATCATTGACACCACGGGAGTTGTAAGAACTGGACATCTGGGCACAACCCCAACCACTGATATACTGGAATCAACTTGTCTTGATTCCCTCTTTGAGCAATGGGGGCATTCTTCTGGGCATGGTCGACGACTCAAGGCATCAGCATTTGTATGAACACGCCCTTGCCTATGTACTATGTTAAAATTATAGATACCAATTACTTCCAGCCATCGGGCCATCTGACCCTCTGGCTCTTTAAAGTTCATAAGCCATCTAAGTGACCCATGATCAGTTCGTACAGTGAACTGCCTGCCATAGAGATAGTGGTGGAAATTTTTGACTGCCAACACAATAGCCAACAACTCTTTCCGAGTGACACAATAGTTTCTTTCACATTTTGAGAAAGTTTTGCTGAAGTACGCAATAGGTTTTTCTAGACCCTCTTGTTTTTGTGACAATACAGACCCAACACCATAATAACTGGCATCACAATCTAAGATGAATTCCTCACCAACTAATGGATAACCTAGGACAGGGGCACTTATCAATAAATTCCTCAATGTATCAAAAGCATGTTGGCATGCAACAGTCCAACAAAACTTGTTTCCTTTCTCAGTTAATTGGTGAAGGGGTTTTGCTATAGTGGCAAAATTTTTCACAAAACGTCTATAGGAGGAGCAAAATCCTACAAAGGACCTTGTTTCCTTCACATTCTTTGGCACTGGCCAGTTTTTAACTGCTTCAAGTTTTGCTTCATCAGTGGATATGCCTTCCTGAGATACCTTATGCCCTAAAAATTTTACTTCTTTTTGAACCAATACACATTTATCAGGGTGTAATTTCAAATTTGCTTGTCTGAGGCGATCACAGACCTCAGCTAAATTTCTAAGATGTTCCTCAAAATCTTTGGAATAAACAATGATATCGTCTAGGTATACTAGACAAATCTTCCACGTAAGACCTGCAAAAATCCTCTCAACTAATCTTTCAAAAGTAGCAGGGGCCCCACTTAGTCCAAAACAGAGAACTTTAAATTGCCAAAGTCCGCTACCTGGTATTGCAAAAGCAGTCTTCTCACGATCCCCTTCATGAAGGCCGCACTGCCAATAACCCGATCGCATATCAAGCGTTGAAAAATATTTATTTCCACTTAAAGCATCAAGACTGTCATCTATTCGAGGGAGAGGCTGACAGTCATTTTGGGTGATGGCATTTAATTTGCGAAAATCACAACAAAATCTAATACTTTGGTCCGTTTTCTTTGTTACCATGACCACGGGGGAACACCAAGCACTAGTAGATGGTTCAATGATTCCCCTAGAAGCCATAGTCTCTATTTCTTTTTGAGCAGCTTCCCTCTTTGCCAAAGGCAATCTATAAGGCCTTTGTTGTATTGGTTTGGCAACGCCTGTGTTTATTTTGTGTTTTATTAGGTCTGTATAACCTATATCAGAGGATGATTTGGAAAATACATCCTCATAAGAAGACAAAAATTCTCTCAATTGTTCTTGATGTTCAATAGTCAATCCCTCAGATCCCTTCCGAAACACTTCAGCTAAGTGTTCTGGAAGCTTAGCTTTGTCTTTGATGGAGGCCTGAACACAATTAATAGGAGTATCAGACACTACTTGGTCAACATCAACCGGCTCAAAAGTACCGGCCACAGTATTTTTGTAAACTCTTGACTGACTGGTCACTAAAATTTGCCACTCTCAGAGGAATTGTATTTGAGTTCTGTTGTACAACAGCTTTGGCTAGTAAAAGTCCAGTTTTATTAACAAAGATTTCACTGGCCTCTACAATCCCTGTATCACTATATCTGATATTACCAAAGGCCCTAACCTTCAGAACCATTTCACTCTGTGAGGGAATATCAGTTGTTTTTACAACAAGAAACTTCTCCTTTATTATTAAAGCAAGGGATACAATCATTTTTAATTTTTAAACAACTCTTGCTGAATAAGGTATCAATGTTAAATTTGCTCATAAAATCAGTACCTATTATAGCCTCATCTTTTATTTCTGCTAATAAAAAGTCATGTTTAAAAATATGATCTCCTATCTGTATATTTAAGGATATTTTTCCAATGAATTCAGAAGCCACCCCAGTTGCAGTTAATAAATTCATACGTACAGGTTCAATGGGTGGTCTTTTTTCAAAGGGAAGCTTTTCAAACACATCTTTTCTTAAAATTGAAACACTGGCCCCTGAATCTATTAATGTTGGTACATATAATGAATTTATACCAACCAAAACAAAATAACCATTTTCTGTGCCCCAGTTTGCATTTGGTATAATTGTATTGGGTCTCTTTACTGATGTCGAGGGCTGACCCACGCTCCCGACATTCCCCTGTTTTCCTGATTTCTGATATCACTTCTACTTCCAAACGCTTTACCATTCCTATTCTGAGAATCTGGATTTCGGTTTCTATTATAACCGCCACTAGTTCTATTTCTTGAGAAAGTCCCATTATTGTGCCCCATTTGATAATTTCCCTGTTTAGTTACCTGATTACTATTTCTCTTTATTTGAGAAACCTCAGTTTGCAAACTTCTGATATTCTCTTTTAATTGTATAATTTCAGGCTCACATTTAACTTCGTTAGAATACCCAATCTCAGCTATTCTAACAGATCTTCCTTTTTGCTTATCTGCTAATCTAAGGGCCTCGAGGCGGACAGCAATGTTTTCAGCCTCACAAATGGTCTTAGGTCCAACTTCTCTCAATGGAAGTCGAATGTCAATTTCAGGGATGGCGTTTATGAAATGATCTAAAGCTAAAGAATCCTTAACAATGGGAGAAGTTCCAGGATAAGCCTTACGGGTCAGTTTCTTAATAGCTTGTGCTAACCCTGGCAAAGTTTCATTTCTCAATCTAACTCGTGTTTGCAGTTCAGACCTATAGACCTCAGAGCGATTTATGGAGCCAAAACGACTCTTCAATGCATTTACTAAACATTCAAAGTCATGTCGTTCCCCATCTGTTATTTCATTTAATATTGCTCTGGCATTTCCTGAAAGACTACTGGCTAACAGTAAAGCCTTTGTTTTTAAGTTCCAATCATGTAGTTCAGCCAGCAAATTAAACTGAGTGAGATACTCTTCCAAGTCATCTGACCCATCATAGATTTGAGGTTTAATCTTACAGTTTATTTCCTGTTTTGATTTAACTGCTTCTGTACAATGACTATTATTGAGATTACCCCTCTCTTGGGTGACTAAAGGTCCCAATGACCGTGGAGTACTTTCAAGTCCCCTCCCTAAAATAGGGGTTTGTCTGTCTTTCACATTTCGTCTTTCAAATTTTGCAAACATAATGTCTATTTCACTAGTTAAATCAGAAAAACATTTGTTCATTCTTTCTCTAGCCTCGGCTCTAGCCTCATCAAGCATTCTTTCTATGGCTCGAACAGTCTCTTCGCCAGACTTTACTGGCGTATGATTTATATTGTCAACAGTTTCGTTTTGGTCTCTGTTCTCACTGAAATGTGGGCCAAACGTAACAACGTTTGATTCACCCATTTTCAGCAGCAAATTGTTTTCTTACTTTATATTCTAACAGATGTTTGTTTTATTGCCTATAACAACAATCAGACTCTACAAAACAATCCCACCGCTGCCACCAAATTGTGACGCTCTGCCCCCGTGGCGTTAGAGTCGACCGCCACAGAAACGCAGCAACACAAAGAAGGGATTATAAGAAAAGAAAAGAGCACCTATACTATATCTGGTAGGGTGTCCAGTTGAAACCACCGAACGAGATATCTTATAGTAGAGAGGGCATTGTTTCAGGAGACAGGATTTCACCAACTGCAGTTATAATACAATAATAATAAAACGTTCAGATTCTTTATTAGGATAATCAATAATAACGAGAAGCCTTGAAGATTCGATTCCGGCGGGAAGTAGCGTCAGGACTGGAATCACCAACAACCTCAATATACCAGTCAAAATCAGAGAGAACTCTCTGATTACAATCAATCAACCACTATACACCTTTAACGTCGACAAAAACAACTACCATTTAATGCTTTTCAACTTTTCTAGTCACTATACTACAAATATTAAGGAATGATAGCTAACAATATTTACACGAAAAACATACAATCCCATACATGTACTCCAAATCTTATATGGTAACTAACATTAGTTTCTTCAACATATGGAATCATATACATACACTCCAAATAGTAAATAACATTATATAACTATGTCAACAAGCAGATGAACTTCACATTTTTATAACAAACATTAATTGCACCAAGCGTTAGTGCACCACACTTTACCAGCTATATTTTTATAACAAACATAAATTGCACCAAGCGTTAGTGTACCAAATTATATCCTTTCTAACCGAGACTGCATTTGCACCAAGGAATTGTCACCAAGCAATTGTCACCTAGTGTTGCATTTGCACCAGGAAATTGACATCAAGCAATTGTCACCGAGCCTTTGATTTGCACCAAGAAATTGTCACCGAGCCTTTGATTTGCACCAAGAAATTGTCACCTAATGTTGCATTTGCGCCAGGAAATTGTCACCGAGCCTTGGATTTACACCAAGCAATTGTCACCAGTGTACTATGTTTGGTTTTCACCAGGGAAATTTCACCAAGAATAGTTTTAATTTGTTTTTTTCAATTCTTACTAACTTTGGCTGTTTCTGTCAAATTATCTGACATTTTAAAATGGTTCTGGTGCAATTTCTATCTTCTAACTATTTTCGAATTCTGCCGCTCTACAATTCGCAGTCTGTCCGCAACCAACCAGTGCTTAGTTTTATATAAACATTCAACCAATCAGAGGAGCGCTTCTAACAGAGTAACCAATCATCAGCCATGGTACTAGTAAGGGGAATCCCCATCATGTCTACTGAAACAACATTTCTCCGAAACAAGAATGAATTGCATTTATTTAGGAAAGGAAATAAATGATATGACAACACCAAACATATTTTATGGTGATGGGATAACATGAATATCTCTGAAAACAGCTTCAAAGGTGAATAATTCAAGGGTAATGTCCCACAATCGATTACCGGTGAAAACGGATGACCAAAATTTAGCATTGTCACCGGACACTTTTACCAACCGTAACAAGTCTTTACAAGATTAGATTATATTCATCTACTCTTTAAACATCTGAAGTGTTACATCCTTTATTTGGATACAAACAACTTTTAAACTGGTTGTTCTAGAACTTAAGAATTGGACCCTAACCGCCTACGGTAATGAAAGTTAGCCGTAAGATGTGGCCGGTCATTCAATAGATGCAATAATTACTCAGGAATTGCCACAATTCCTACAATCAACAATAATATCATCTCATGTACATTTATTCAAGTTCGGCCTGCTGGGAAACGAACTGTTTCCAATTAGAAAAAGGGGGTTGGAAGGCATTACAATATTGATGCCATCTGGCAATTAATGTCTATGTATCTGAAAAGGAATATACGATTCAATATTAATATGAATAAATAAACAAGTTTCAACTGCATAATGAAAAGCTCATTTTTCAAACTTATCTATGTTAAGAATCATATAAAACTATATCGCGACATAAAAAACTTCTTCGAAAGGATATGATAATGTAAAATATTTCAGAAAAATGAACATTTTTGGTCATTTGTAAAGAATATGTTCAACCGCATGAAAAAGCCTGACTTTTCAAACATATTTATGTTAAGATTTATAAAAAGCTATATCATGAAATATAAAACTTCTTCCAAAGGATATGATAATGTAAAGTATTTAAGAAAAATGAATAATTATGGTCATTTGTAAAGAATGAGTTTCAACCGCATAATGAAAACCTGACTTTTCAAATATATCTCAAAAGATAGAAAATGGGCAATCAGTGATCAAGATCTGTACCGCAATTGTTTGGTCAGAAGTTTAGTTCTTCAGATGACAAACTATTAAAATTAAAAATTATCTCAAAAACTAGAAAATGGGCAATTAGTGATCAAGATCTGTACCTCAATTGTTTGGTCAGAAGTTTAGTTCTTCAGATTACAAACTATTAAAATTAAAAGTGTCCGACTCAAGATCAGTATACACACCCTCATTCCACACTCGTACCCGTTACGACTTTGGAGCAACAGGGGTATCATTCACTCTAGGCTGTTTTGTATTAACTGTATTATTTGCTGTTAAGTGAAACTGGCACCTGGTTAAAATGTTGAAATAATCTTACCTAGAAATTCTAACTCCTTCTTTCCGTATCGTGAGACTAAGGATTGGATCAAAATTGGCAATCAGGATCCGTACCTTAATTTTTTGGTCAGAAATTTAGTTCCTAAGATGACAAACTATTAAAAATAAAAGTGTCCGACTCAAGATCAGTTTACCCATACGCGTACGATAACTTAACCCTCATTTAACACTGATTTAGTTCCTCAGATGATAAACAGTGTCCGACTCAAGATCAGTTTACCCATACGGATACGACAACTTAACCCTCATTCGACACTGATTTAGTTCCTAAGATGAAAAACAGTGTCCAACTCAAGATCAGTTTACCACCTCATTCGACACTGATTCGCCATTTTGTTTGTCCTGAGGATTGGATCATGTGACAAAATTCATCACGTGATTCTCTAAACCAATGGGGTGTCTAAAACTTCAGCCAATTTATAAGAGAAATTTATATCTTAAGGATAGTAATAAGTTATCAACAATAATAAAAAAACGATTAATATTAACAGTTCATAAATATTAAACAGTCCATAATAAATAGGTAAATTAATAGCACTGTCTATAAATCACTGTCCAACGGAGAAGATCTGAAGACGGTAAGTGATGAAACGGACGGAAAAGACGAAGAATTGCGACTAGGGTCAGATACAAGATCACTGTTCCATCATAGCAAACAGATTGTCTCTGTATTTAATTTCAGCCAACTCCAACTTTAATTTTCGGTTTTCAGCTTCCACCTTTCTCCTAGCTCCTCTTTCTTGTTGTAGGCGGGTGCCATCTCTTCAGAGTATCTGAAATTTTTCCTGGCCAGATCTCTCTGTCTGCCGATAATGTCGGTCACATCGCACAGCCATTTCAAATACAATTCAAGTTCATCGCGGTCTTCCGGAATGGCAGGCAAAGAGAAAGTTCCATAATCCGCAACTGTCGTCTGTGTTGATGAATCCTTAGTCGAGCACCCAAGGTGGGTGCTACCAGAGACAGGCAAACTGGTGGGGACGGTTGGCTCCCCGTTCCTGTCCCTGGGTTCCTCGGTGTCCATAGGCGAGCACCCAAGGTGGGCACTAACAGAGATAGGAGAGCTGATGGGGACAGCGGTCTCCCCGACCCTATCTCTGTGTTCCTGCTGAGCTGGTACTGGTGACAAGCGCCCAAGATGGGTGCTAACAGGGACAGAACAACGTGTGGGGATGGTAAAATCTCTATTCCTGTCCCTGTATTCCTCAAAGGAGATTCTGGGGGTTGGACGAGTGGAAGAAGAAGAAACGAGAGGACGCCCAAGATAGGTGTCAACACGATCAGGATGGCTGGTGGTGCTAAGCACCTTCCTGATCGTGTGCTCCTCAAGGGTGGTGGAAACAGGTAAAGACATCAATGGGAGAGGCTGAGTTACGTTAGCTGTTGTGTTCAGAGGCTGAGATATAATAGCTGTAGGTCTAGTGTTTTCAATGACTGGTGAAAGAGAAGTGCACTTTACAGTGTCTGCTGGTAATGGATCTGATTACTTTACAATAGCCTTACTGCGTCAATAAACAAAGAATCCAGGGTCTAGATATCTACGGTTTTCTATCAATACTTTATTTTGTTCTGCATTAGACATAAGGCGAGCAAGATTAGAGTCATCTGCCTCTCCATGGATTTTCTTGAGGTGAGTTTTTAAGTCGGTTTTCCTGCCGAAGGTTTTCCTGCATTTCAGAAGAGGACATGAATAAGATACAGATTGCTCGACATGTTTTTCATCCCAGTGGCGCTGGTATTTTGACTTTGAGGTAAACACTCCAGAATTACAATTGTCGATGGGACAAGACATGGTTGTTCCAGTCAGAAAGAAAAATTCAATTTTAGCCTCCTCTTCGAGACTGCCATCAGCAAAGAGCTGAAGTTCATCCATCTGAAAAATGAAATTAAACATTTGAGTTGCGAGCCTCTTTAATTCAATAATTGTACAGGGTCAAAAGGGGTACACTTATATAGAAGGACAACTAATAGGATAGAGATTCGTTCCAATAACAAGGCTTACAATATCCTGTGTTACTATAATACCACACGAAAAACTTAAACAGGAGGTTATTAACTACAACAAATTTTGGTATTTCTGCTGCTGAAACCTTTCCAAAAAGCACAATGCTTTCGATTCAGCCTACCAAGTACGATCCTAACCGACCTCCAAAAAAATCCTACAAAATATGAACAGCTAAACCATATATATTTGCTCCATTACAACACCGAAAGCATTCAATGCCCCTGATTTCCAAGAAAAGCTTGGGTAATGCGCAGTATATACATTTACTGTTTGAAACTACATGTATTCTGTTTTTCTCAATCTAAGCAATAACCCTAACTATTCAATCAAACCTTCCTCCCCATGTTCATTAGTGCAAAGAGGCCAATAAATTAAACTTCAAACTCGGTAATAAGTCAAGTGCAAAAAATACACATCTGTTTACATATTTATGCAATTCCAACATTATCTAGTATGTGAAGGGACCTTCCTTTAATTTACTAGGACATTTATTACAAGCCCGAAAATAAATTATTTAATATACATTTACTTCACCACCTCCTTTTAAACACAAAATGTGCTTATTGTGGAATTTTCGGCTATACTAAGGATAAACAAAAGATTGGCTGCGCATTATATATCGCTGTGTACTAGACACAACTAAATATGGTATCAAACAACATCATATGTCAATAGCAAAATGCTATCATAATGAAAATTCAATACTCAACACAAACTTATTAAATAGGGATTCATAATAATTCAAACAATTATACATAATCAATATTCTCTTATTTGCCTGAAAAAAAAATATAGCAAAATGCTAAAGCACCATATGTCAAAATTTTCAACAATTTCATGCAAATATTAAATTTTTATTTATTTATTTATTTATTTATTTTTATATGAAGTGATTACTCAGTTAATTGTGGTTTAGTCTCCATGTACTGTTACTCTTTATGGTGAAAACCGCAATGGTCGTCTTATTTCTCTTCCCCTCTTGCTGAATTTTATTGGTTCGTGATCGGCTTCAACCAAAGTGGTTGAATCTGGTTTATCATCTTCATTTTGAAAAGGGAACACGGCAACTTCAGAGTTTTCGAGATTTTCGCTATTGTCATTGCAAGAAATTCCGGACTCGACGGTCTGGCTACTACTTGTGTTTTGAATAGGCAAGGCTAGCGGCTTTAAATCATTCACATGGACAATTTTACGCTTCTCGGTTTTAGATAGTTGAATCTCATATGTAATGTCAGAGAGTTTTCGGACTATCGTGTTGGGACCGGTCCATCCGAGACCAAGCTTCTGATTTGCTTCTGGGGGGTACCATCGTAGTACCGATTGGCCTATCTCATACTGACGATGCTTTAACTTTACATTAAAGTATTGTCTTTGTTTTCTAAAGCTGGCTTGTAAATTATCATGAGTACTGTCAAAAGCTTGTTGCATGGCATCTCGCATCCACTCTACATATTGGATGGGACATGGGGTCTCGACTTGGTTTTCATTGGTATTCCTACCGGTCATAATATCAATTGGTAATGAGATTTCTCTCCCGAGCATTAATAAATTGGGGGTACAATGTGTGCTGTCGTGTACACACGCTCTATAGGCCATGGTTAGGAATGGGAGGTGATCGTCCCAATCATCCTTGTTTTCAGTGACAAACATTGCAAGCATCTGCTCCAAGGTACGGTTAAACCGCTCGACCATCCCGTCTGACTGGGGGTGATATGGGGTTGTTCTTGACTTTTCTATTTCTAATACTTTACACACGTGGGAAAAGAGGTTGGACTCAAATTCTGGTCCTTGGTCCGTGTGTATCCTGATTGGTGTCCCCCAACGGCAAACAAATTCAGTGACCATCTTATCAGCCACGGTTTGGGCAGTATGGTCAGGCAGTGCATAAGCCTCTGTCCACTTGGAAAAGTAGTCGCTAATCACCATAATATATTGGTTGTTATTTTCTGTGACTGGAAGAGGGCCCATTATATCAATTGCAATACATTCTAGGGGAGCTCGGACCGTAACATGCTGCATAGGAGACTTCCCCACGCCTGGTCCTGGTTTACGTTTCTGACACAAAATACAAGTCTTACACCAACGTGCAATGTCTGTGGTCATACCAGGCCAGTAAAATCTAGACCTTATTCTATTCAATGTTTTATCTCTTCCTAGGTGGGCAGCTATGCGGCAATTATGCAACTTTGTCATGATTTCGTGTCTTAGGACTTTTGGGGCAACCAGTTGTAATGTGGTGGACCCATTACTGTTTTCCCATATTCTGTACAAAATGTTGTTAGTTAGCTGAAGGCGATCCCATTTTTGAAATAAGGCAATCACTTCGTTGTTCTGGATGTTCATGCTCGGCTTAGAATCGTTTTTCTTCATGTAATCAATTACAATACGGCAAATATGATCTTCCTGTTGGAGTTTCTCTAGATCTGATGTAGTGTATTGTTGTACCCAGTTTGATTGGGTCTCAATGGACCTACTTTGTGTTTAACCAATCAACAATTCATCATTATTTGCACTGCTGGCATCCGGTGGTTTTTCTGTTATGGCAGCTATAGGACAATCAGTAACCTCCGTTTCGTCTTTACATTGTGGACATTCGCTCCTCTGACATCTTCGTCTAGGCCTTCGGGAAAGACCATCGGCATTCCCATGTAAGGACCCTCGTCTGTGAACAATGTCAAAATCGTAGGTATCAAGAGCCGAAATCCATCTTGCTACCATGCCCCCTGGTTCTTTAAAGTTCTTGAGCCAGGTCAGTGATGAGTGGTCTGTTCTCAATGTAAAACTGCGCCCGTAAAGGTAATGTCTGAACTGTTTGATGAATACTACTGCAGCAAGAAGTTTCCGAAAGGTAGTACAGTATCTCATTTGGGCACGGGACAGGGTTTTGCTCCCATATGCAATTACCTTTTCCGTTCCATTTTGGACTTGGGAAAGAACAGCACGGATTCCATAGGCACTAGCATCGGTGTCTAGGATGAATTTGTCTTCCCTGGTAGGGTAGGCTAATATGGGGGAAGATACAAGGGCATTTTTCAGTTGAGAAAAGGCGTTGTCACATTGTTCTGTCCATCGAAATTTTTCGTTCTTTCTGGTGAGCTTGGTTAGTGGAAACGCTACTGTAGCAAACCGGATATAAATTTTCTGTAGTACGAGGAAATTCCCAAAAAGGAGCGAACATCTGCAACAGTTTCGGGCTTGGGCCAGTTTCTTATTGCATTAAGTTTTACTGGGTCACATTTTACACCGTGTTCTGACACAACGTGCCCTAAATATGACACCCCATCCTCAAACAAGGAGCACTTCTTTGGTTTCAGCTTCAGGTTCGCTTTTCGAAATCTGGTAAATACTCTTGTTAGATTGTCTAGGGTCTCGGCAAATGTTTTACCAAAAACGATGACGTCATCCAGATAGACAAGGGCCCGTTCCCACTGGAGACCACTAAGGACTACTTCCATTAGTCGCTCGAATGTGGCTGGAGAATTTGATAGTCCGAACTTCATGCACTTGAACTGGAAGAGACCCTTGTGTGTTGTAAAAGCTGTCTTGGGTTTATCCTCATCTTTCATTTTAATTTGCCAATATCCACTGCAGAGGTCCATGCAACAAAAGAACTTAGCTCCTGCTAATGAGTCGAGTGACTCATCTATC
>MJUU01017389.1:2328-14706 GCA_002080025.1 Modiolus philippinarum | reverse complement strand
ATTAATAAAATTTCAGACCCTTTGTTACAAATTTGTTAATTGAATATAAATACGATACTGAAAGAGTTTAATTTAATCATGAGAGTTGCCAAAGGTGTGATATAACACAATTAAATTCACCCATAATCAACTAAGCTGTTTTGAAAATGAAAATCCAAACAAAAGTTCAATTTATATTGATCAGAGACATATAAGGTTCAAATATAAGTTCAAAGTATATAAGGTCAGGGATATAAAAAATAAGTCTCTGATTAGATATTAAAATTTTCGAAGTTTTCTGAATCTCACAATTAGCCACAGACACTCTTAGGTATACCAGATTAAAATGATTAAAATATACATAAATAATACAAAAATTCAGATATCAAATACAAATTCATATAGAAAATAAGTGAGTATTGTCTGGATCGCTAGACTTCCAGAGCTGCAAAAGACAGAGGCTGAGTGCCAGATCAAAACTAAACAGCATGTCAACATTTACCTTCAAATGTTCAGAAACCCGCGGGAGTATTGGGGCGCTATGTCTGGATTGATAGGCCTGGGGAGCTGTGAAGTCAGAGGCTTAGAGCATGCTTAGCAGCTCCGCAAGGCTAGCAGCAATCCAGATCAAAGCAACGCCCAGAGGGTTCCTTTAAACAATGAATATGTAAAAATATATTCTATTTAAGAATAATTTAAAGAAAAGATATTTATAGATGGGTGTTCTTTCATAAGTAATATTTTATTATAAATATTTCATATAAAGAAAACAAAAAACATAGAAAAAAAGTATTGTGCATGAATTTATGATATATATTTTTAAAGAGTTAGGAAATACAATGCTTATTTGTAAAAAATTTAAAATGGCTCATTCTTCAGTCCACAATAACAATACATATAGGTAAAAAACTTTTACTATCTTTAATAAACGAATGGATAGCTTGTGTTAATTTTACATTTTGAGTGTAATTCAAAAAATCATTCCCATATAGAATATTTTGGACACAAAAATCAACATTTAATTCATTGAAAACTAACTTTTGAGATAATCTGATAGTTGCATATGTCGGACATGATATAAAAAAGTGATGATTATCTTCGACCACGTCCATGCAGTGTGGGCAAAAAGGATTATCGGATAGAAAATGAAGATTCAGATGATAGTTTTAATTACTAGCGTCATTTCTAAGTTGACAATATAAAATATTTTCTTTTCTATTTCCAATATTGAAATAATCAGGTGTCTTTCTAAGATCTGAATTCAGTTTTCTTTTAAATACATTGAGTGACTGACAGGATTTAGTAGATGCTGGTAAGGTATTCCATGCACGTATAGTACTTGGCATGTACTACAAAAAGGGACTCGGAGATTTTCATTTGATATATTATGACGCAGATTATAATCATGATTATTTTCTGTATATGGTTGTATAAGATCAGATAGATATGGAGGGGCATCTCCATTTAACATTTTATACATAAGAATAAGTTTATGTTTCTCTCTTCTTTTATGTAAGGGTTCCCATCTTAGTTCTTCATATAATTTTGATTTTGAAGAATTAACTCGAATACCAGTAATTATTCTACCTGCTTCTATTTGTACACTCTCTAAAAGATTTGCCTCATATATAGTACAGTTGTCCCAAACAATGTCAGCATATTCTAATATTGGACGAATAAATGAAAATATAAATTAATTAGAACTTTTCGAGACACCTGATATTTCAACATCCTTAATATATTCAATCGTTCACAGGCTTTTTTATAAATTTTACTAATATGATCCCTCCATTTACAATTCTTTTGAAAATCCAGGCCAAGATGTGTATGTGTTTCTACATCATTCACCTGATTGCCTGAATCTCTAAAATAAATCGGGTGGTTGTCAGTATTTCTCCTTGTGAATAAGACTGATTGGGTTTTAGATGGATTAAATTTTACTGCCCATTGTTGTGACCAATTATTAATATGCTGAAGATCTGCTGATAAATTTTCAGCTGCGTGATTATAATTTTGAACATCTATAATTACAAACAAAGAGGTATCATCTGCAAAAAGCTTGATATGACAATTTAGACCATCTACAATGTTATTAATATAGATTAAAAATAATAAGGGACCCAATACTGAACCTTGGGGTACCCCAGCATCTATATCCTCCCAACCTGAAGAAAACCCATCCAATACCACTTTTTGTTTTCTATCATCTATGTAATCAGTTATCCAGTTCAATAATGTTCCAGTTATTCCAATTTGTTTTAATTTGTATATAAGACCCTTATGCCAAACTCTGTCGAAAGCTTTTGATATGTCACAAAAAACAAATCGCACATCTTTTCCAATATCTAGATTACTAATAATAGTATGATAAATGTCAAGTAACTGATATACAGTATTATCGTCTTTCCCTCCGCCTTTCTCAGCCTGCAGAGCCTTTCCACAAAAGTCATATCCGGTTGACCTGGAGTTATCAAGGCAATTCTCCCAATGTTTGACGAGCAATATTCTTTTTATCTGTTTCGCAAGAAATAAATTTTAACTGGATAAAGAATCTACTGTATTTTCCGTTTGTAATTACCGTCACCAATACACAAAAATGAAACGAGACGTTCGAAAAAATACGGAAACTAGGTCACTGATAACTTCAGCAGAGCCACCATTTTGTTTACATTGTGACGTCATAAAAGTGCCTAGGGAACTGGGAGACAAATGTAAACAATGAGAGATTTTTCAATGAAAAAAAAACACTTATTTCGATTTGCTAACATGGTTCGATTAAAAAATTTCAAAATTTAATAACGTTAGCCGATAAAAAATATTGTGAAGTCATAAAATTACTTCAAAACATTTCCCTTTTTGTAAAAAAAAATGAATGGACCCAATTTCCCACGCAACCTTGGGAGAATTTGACACAAAACCTAATAATCTATTGTATAGAAATAAGTAATAAAAGACGATAAACAAGTTATCTAAATTTTGAAAGCTGGAATATTATAAAATATCATCCCGCTCGCCAGAATATGAAGCTTGGGGCTCGTTCGCTGCGCTCACTCGCCCCTGTGCTTCATATTCTGGCTCACGGGATGATATTTTACGATATATAGATGTCAAAATCCAGATAACTCGGCATAAACCCAGACTGGTGCTCTGTTAAAATCTGATTTTCAAGAACATAATTATGCATATGTTTTACTACAATTTTCTCCATTACTTTGCAAAGAACACATGTCAATGAGATAGGACGATAGTTGGAGACTTCAGATGTAGATCCCTTATTTTTATATATTGGAGTTACATGTGAACGTTTCCATATATAGGGTATTCTCACATTTCTGTACGTGTGTGACACAAGAATCCAGTGTGAGATACCCATGTGAGATTCATGCATCTCACATCACATGACCACCCTTGACGGAACAATGCAAACAACGTCACGTCACAATATTGAAACGTCAGAAAAAATACAACTTTAGCGGAATGGTGCGGAAACGTCAAATTTTTACACCGCTTCATTTTAGAAACTCATGAATAACTACGCTTAAGATTTTAGTTCAGAGTTTTGTACTTTTAGTACAAAACCAAAACACATGCGATCTTTTCAATTATGCAATTAATTTTTTGCTACGTTTCCTAGATGTCTATATTGAGCCCAGTGATTAGGATTATTAGTTGTTTTGGCTTTGTAATGAGCACGATTCCTTTTATGAATTGCTCGTCTTATTGAGCTATTCATAAAGGGTTTATCATTTGGGCGAATCACTACTACTTTGGTTGGAATATGCTTGGTGCAAACAAGAGGCCCCAAGATGTCCATTTTGACACATGTGACATGGGACGCGAACTCCTCCTACATTTTTGGATTTAGGGTTTTAATTTTGTTGTAGAATTGTTGCATATGGTCTGTAGATGCGCAATAAGCTTTCGGATTTTTTTATATTTATCTTGATGCAAACAAGAGTCCCCAAGATGTCGATTTGACAAAGACCACAAAATGTGGATTGTGACACATATGGCATGCGACGCAAACTCATCCTACATTTTTGGATTTATTGATTTAATTTTTTTTTTTTTGCAGAATTGTTGCATATAGTCTGTAGATGCGCAATAAGCTTTCAGAATTTTGATTCCGGTTCCAACTTTGGTAAATTTCCTGAAAATGTCAAAGACTGATATTTTTGGACATTTTGGTATATAATCTTATATTCTGGCAAGTATTTGGAAAAAAATAAAAATTCTGAAATCTTAGAATTCGAAAATGTGATTCCAATTTTGGTAAATATTCTGAAAGTCTCAAAGACCCCTTATTTTTTTTTTTTTTTTGAATTCTACCTAGCAACCATACTTTTAGCATTTGTTTTGATAAGGTTAATCATTTTCACCAATTGAATTTCAAAAACATTTGATTCCAATTTTGGTAAATTTACTGAAAGTGTCAAAGACCACTTATTTTTTGGAATTCTGCCTAACAACCCTACGGTTAGGATTTGTTTCCATTAGGGCAATCATTTTCACCAATTGGATTTCAAAAATATTTGATTCCAATTTTGGTAAATTTCGTGAAAGTGTCAAAGACCACTTGTTTTTTGGAATTCTACGTAGCAACAATACTGTAAGGATTTGTTTCAATTAGGGCAATCATTTTCACCTATTGAATTTCAAAAATATTTGATTCCAATTTTAGTAAATTTCCTCAAAGTGTCAAAGACCACTTATTTTTTTAGAATTCTACCTAGCAACAATACGGTAAGCATTTGTTTCCATTAGGGCAATCATTTTCACCAATTGAATTTCAAAAATATTTGATTCCAATTTTGGTAAATTTCATGAAAGTGTCAAAGACCACTTATTTTTTGGAATTCTACGTAGCAACAATACTGTAAGGATTTGTTTCAATTAGGGCAATCATTTTCACCTATTGAATTTCAAAATATTTGATTCCAATTTTAGTAAATTTCCTAAAAGTGTCAAAGACCACTTATGTTTTTGGAATTCTACCTAGCAACAATACGGTAAGCATTTGTTTCAATTAGGGCAATCATTTTCACCAATTGAATTTCAAAAATATTTGATTCCGTTTTTGGTAAATTTCCTGAAAGTGTCAAAGACCACATATTTTTTTGGAATTCTACTTAGCAACCAAACTGTAAGCATTTGTTTTGATAAGGTCAAGCATTTTCATCAATTGGATTTCCAAAATAATTGATTCCAAATTTGGTAAATTTCCTGAAATTGTCAAAGACCACTAATTTTTGGAATTCTACATTGGAATCATTGTTAAAAAAAATTGGTAGAATAAGAAGAAACATTTCACCAATTTGATTTCCAAAATATATGATTCCAAGTTTGGAAAAAATTCCTGGAAGTCTCAAAGACTACTTATTTTTTGGAATTCTGCCCAACAACCATATATTATTTAATTCCTTATGGTAAAAATAGTGACTGTCAATAGTTTAATTTCAAAAATGTTAAGAAAAATTATACCAGGGTCTATAGCTGTTTTCTGTGTCAAACAGGGGGTGCGGGGATCACTGTCGTTTCCGACAGTCATTACTCTAGTTTATGATATGTAAGCAACAAATTGTAGGAAAACACTTTAGATTCAGACTTATTGTGGGATGAGAAATGGCAAAGTAAGTGAGGACCGAACCGTCAGTCTAAAACGAACAATACAAGGACAATGGCAACGTCGGAAAAACAAAGAAATAAAATGAGCACTGCACAGAAAAGGAAATGAAGACACACATATATACAAAAATGAACAACACGGACCCAATAAAAATCATGGGTGAGATCAGGTGATCCGGTAAAGTAAGCATCTCCTGCTTCTTATAAGACACCCGCCGTGTTGAACATGTCAACTCCGGTATTAAATTCAAATCCGGTAGAGAAAAACAAACTCTGGTGGCAAAGAGAAAGATCTGTTGTCTTCTGGGAAACGGATATCCCATAGCGGTCAACAAGATCGTGATGTCGACCATAAAACTTCTGTAATGATGACCTCAAGTTATAGGCAACATACCCTTGCTTAAGCAGCCTATTTGTAAGCAACCGAGCTCTATCAAGGTAGTCACTGTATCGTCTGTATCGACCAAAATCAGCACCCTTCCCCCGTTAAAATTAAGAGAAAATTTGAAATATTCAGTCTGTTAATGATAAAATGAAATTGTCTAATGCAAATTATTTTGTGTATTTCACTATAGCTGACATGCAGAAGACCATTTAAGTAGATTCAAACTTTTTGAGGGGTTTTCTTTGGCCCTTTTGCTCGAAATTTTAAGAAAAATGGGAATTTTTTCGTTTTTCAGAATTATTGCTGCTTTGACTCAGAGATGTAAATTCTTCACGAATTTGATATATAACTTGCAAAAACATTTAGCCCTGTCCTTTAATTTCAGCTTCCGCTACATAGACGATGTACTTTCTCTTAATAATCCTAAATTTAAGGAGTATTTACATCAGATCTTTCTAAATGAGCTTGAAATTAAAGAAACAACTGAAACACCTACTTCGGCTTCGTACCTAGATCTGTTATTGTATATTGACGAAGATGGACGTTTGAAATCTAAGCTATATGACAGGCGTGATGATCTTTATTTCCCAATTGTGAACTTTCCCTCTCTTTGTAGCAATATACCTACCTCTCCAGCCTATGGAGTGTACATTTCGCAGTTGATTCGTTACTGTCGATGTGTGTAGCTTGTACAGGGATTTTTTAACAGAGCAAAAACACTGTCCCAAAAGCTGCTTAGTCAGGGGTTTGTTCAACTTATGTTAATTTCATCCCTCANTTTGTCCTTAGCTATATTTGATATTACTGATTATTCGGATTTGGTTTGGTTTTCATTTTTTGACATTATGGATTTCCTTTGTTTGGGTTCTAGTGCTGCTGATGAGGAATAAATTTCCGAAATGGCCATACAGCTCATTAAAATTATTGCAGTTGGAGTTAACATATGTGTTATGGTCTCATGTTCATTTACTCCATATCCTTTCGTGAAATATTTGTTCAACTTATGTTAATTTCATCCCTCAAGAAATTCTATGGCCATCACCATAACATCACTGAAAGATATGACGATGAAAGTGGACATTTTCAGCTAGATTCACGTCTTCCCGGATTTGAGCACCGACTTTGACATTTTCCCGGATTGAATCACTCAGAGTGTGACGGGTGCTGTTAACAGAGCAGGTCAATACCCTTCCGGAGTACCTGATGTCACCCTCAGTTTCACTGGACTTCACACTGTGAGTGCCTTTGTTTTGAATGTTGTAATTTCTGTTTCTGTGCTTTGTATCTGTCTAACGTCATTGTTTTTTGTGTCTAACGTCATTGGTTTCTGTGTTCTCGTTTTGGCCGTGTCTTTGGATTTCGATTTTTGTAAATTTCACTCCTTTGTTCCTTCGGTATTCTACTGCCGTTGTTGCAAATATTGATAAAATATCGTCTCAGTTTATCTAAGGTATGTATTAGAAAGTATACTTTTGAAAATTTTAGACTAACTAAACTCTCATAAATTGTAAACATTTTAACCCTCCCTCCGCTATTTAGAGTAACATTGAACACTCCTGGTTTTTCTAAACATTATTTTGAGATAACTTATGTATCAGTTAGAACAAGGAATTGGTATATTTGCAGATAAATCCTTCAGATTTGCCACATTTAACTACATGTATTAAAAAAGAATTTTGGACAAATCTGAAATGCTGAAAATTCCAATTTTTCATCATTTTTGTAAAAAAGATTGAGTTCAATCTGATAAGTGGGACTTGAAATGACAAATCATGATAAAATTAATGCAACATTGCTATATTCAATTTGCAGACTTTGCGTGTTCTCGTTATTTTTATGCGAATATAGAAAAAATGACTATTTTAGGGTAAATTTGTTGGGATAGGGGTAAGATTTTTGGTATTTAGAGTCACATTAAGCACTCCTTGTTTTTCTAAACAATATTTTGATGCAACTAATATATCTCACAGAACAATTAAATGGCATATCAGTAGATTTATCCTCCAGATTTAAATATAATTACGATTTAACAGTGAACTTTGGACAGATTTAAAATGTAGAAAATTCCTATTTTTCATCAATTTGGGGCAAATTATTGAGTTTAAGTCAATAAATAGCTGTTAAAATACCAAATTATGATGTTATTCATGCAACATTGCCATATATAACACACATTTTGCGTGTGATAGCTATTTTAATGCGAACAAAGACATAAAATTGACAATTTTAGGGAAAATTTGTACGGGTAGGATTAAGATTTTCGGTACTCAAAGTCACATTAAACACTCCTTAATTTTATAAACACTGTTTTAAAACATCTAATGTATCACTTAGAACAATTGATTAGTATATCTGCAGATATTTTCCAGATCTGCAAAATGTAACGGGGTAACAGTGAACTTTGGCCAAATCTGAAATGTTGAAAATTTCCATTTTTCCTCAATTTCGGGCACAATGTTGAGTTTAAGTCAACAAATGGCTGTTAAAATGCCAAATTGTGATTCAATTCATGCAACAATGTCATATTCAACACACATTTTACGTGTTTGAGTTAACGTATGCGTAAAATAGACAACAAATTGACAAATTTGGGGAAAATTTGCTGGGGCGGGGTAAGATTTTTGATATTCAGAGTCACATTTAACACTACTTGTTTTTCTAAGCAATATTCTAAGACAACCAATGTATCGCTTAGATCAATTAAATGGCAAATCTGCAGATATATCCTCCAGATTTAACATATTTAACGATTTAACATTAAACTTTGGACAAATCTCAAAAGTTGAAATTTCAAATTTTTCATCAATTTGGGGCAAAATATCGAGTTTAAGGTGGTACGGGAGTCTAAAATTTGTGAGATAGAATTTTCTGACATTTTCATGACTTAAGCTTTGTTATTAGACCATACGAAAAATATTTGAAAAATGAGGGTCACCGGCCATATTAGAAGAAATCTGTCTATTAAAAAAATTAGCTATTTTTGGTTGAAATCATAGGGAAAATCAGTGAATTTAACAAAATTTAATCTATTTTAATTACATCAGATAGAATTTTTTTAGATTTGGTAAATTATTAGCTAATATACTTTCCTTCGACTTCCATGAAAATAATTTGGGGTCACCGAACGAATTTTCGAACAAATGGCAAAAAACTATTTTTAATTTTTCCTATTACTTCTATGCAAATTATCTCCCTTTAACAGAACAGGAGTTTGCTGAAAATGTTTGATATTCTGCAAGGTTACCCAATAAAAATGGCACATTTGATCAAATTTAACTATCATAAGACATCGAAAATCATTTCGCCATCATTGCCATAGTGAAATCCATTTTTTTGTCAGATGGACAAGAATGCACAGTTTTAAACTCCCGTACTACCTTAAGTCGAGTCGACATATGGCTGTTAAAATACCAAATCATATAGTAATTCATGCATAATTGTCATATTCAACACACATTTTGCGTGTTCTGATTATTTTTATGCGAACATATAGAAAAAATTACAAAATTAGGGAAAATTGTAGGGGTAGGGGCAAGATTTTCGGTATTCAGAGTCACATTAATTAAATAATTATAAACACTCCTTTTTTTCTAAGCAATGTTATACTAAGTATTCCTCAGAACAATTAATTTGCATATCTGCAGATATATCCTCCAGATTTTGCATATGTAACGATTTAACAGTGAACTTCGGACAAATCTGAAATGTAATTAAAATGCCCAATTTTCATCAATTTCGGGCAAAATATTAAGTTGAAGTCAACAAATGGCCGTTAGAATACGAAATCACAATATAATTCTGTAACATTCTCATATACAACACACAATTTGCGTGTTATGGTTATCTTAATGCAAACATAAAAATGACAATTTTAGAGTAAATTTGTTTAAGTTTAATAATGGATCTTATATTACTTCAGAATTGCTATAATTTGTACTATTTGTAAAGAAGATGTTATTTACTTTCATTTTATAACCTCTTTTTATGAATTTGAACCACTCATAGATAAGATGAGGCAAAAAGGGACAAAAACTGTATCGAAAACGAAAATATTCAAAGATCTGTTTTATTTGTCTTTTTGAAAGTGATAGTTTGGTCATTCAGAACATATTAACATTATGTTAACATGCTTGATTTTTAAGGAAGGACATTAAAAGACTAAAAGCAATTGCAAGAATTATGAAATGAAAAGCATACTGGTTTCTAAAGACCATTAACTTACACAATTTCGAGAAAAAATCTTAAAATTTACGTCAACATTTCGAAGGGTAGGGGTAAGATTTTTCAATTTTTTTAACGTATTGGGTATATAGAAATGGTACTTTTGTGATATATTTGTAAAGCTTGAACGATAGGCTATTATTCTTTACCATTTTTCCATAAATGAGAGGTACCAATCAACAATTTGAAGCAACTGAAAGAAAAACTTTTATCAAAACCGAAATTTTCCTAAATTTCGTTGGGTGGGTCTAAAAGGGGCCTGTTCCAATACTGCGTGCAGGTTATGCTCATGTTAAAATATTTAATTTTGGAGAGGGGATAAAGAAGGACTGAAAAATGTTTGTGGGTTTCATAAGTGGGGCGGGGGGGGGATGCACGGGGGTATTCCAGCCCATGGACTAATTGGTATTATTCCGCCATTTTAGTCTAATTCTTGTTCATTTAGGTTTCATGAATTTAGATATTTAACAAAAAAGGTTGAAAAAAAAGGAAAAAAGTCCATATCCCTTTAAGTCCATATCCCTTTTACTACATTTTCATAACAAGAAAGTAAACTTTAACACATCTGCGTTAAATCTGTGGCTGGATTTACAGAACACAGCAACTACGCAAGGGAAATAATTTGATAAAAGATTTCCGTAAATATATATATCACTAGAGAAATTAACATTTCATAATTTATCTCTCTTATTTTAACGCTGATCCCTAATTTATATTTCTTATATGAAAACAATTTAATGATTTAAAGACACAAGCAAAGTATGAATAAAATCTATAATAATTTTTTTAAAGTTATCCCCTCAAATACTCATTTTCCCTATCATTTCTATGTAAAATCCTAAAATTTTCAGTTTCGTGTTCTTGCGCTTAAATGCACAGTGACCCAAAATTTATTTTTTATTTTGGACAACAATACAATAATGCTTCTTCACAAAAAATTTCACAAAATTCTATAACAGGAAATTAATTCCCTACAGAGACCTAAAAACTTTTCGCAAAGACAATGTATATATTTATGTTCCTTACAATTTATGATAATCCCTCATGGGCTTTTTAATTGCTTTAAACATCAATTATAGCAGAACCCTGGGATAAATATATTAGTCCCAGCAGAACCCAAGTACTTTTGACGATTATCTGGTCGTAAAACCAGAATACCCAGTGTCTTTGAAGATCTGTCGTAAAAACTCTAGAAGACCTCCAAGAAAATTGCACTATGTCCTTGCAGACAAAGCCTTCAACAACATACTGATCGTATGTCAGATTGCCTCGTTAAGTGAGTGGGCACTGACAGTTCTTTCGGCAACAATATTATTACCAGGATATACATGCATACAATATTAAGATCTTCTTTTGGTATCAAAGTGAATGATGAAAATAGTAGCCTCCCTACATTTACTGGGTACCTTAGTATCACAAGAATCCCTAAATACAAAGATTTATTGGGCAGGCCAATTGCACCAATGAATCCTTCTAAACCCCTTACTTCCTTGTCGGGATTTAAATTTACCGTTATAAAGTGTACTGCTCGAAAGGAATAAGTAGGATGTGCATGGATATTTTAAGCCAGATGTGGATACATAAACATTACACACTTCAACTTGACTAGCCATCCTCAAACAACCTCACTTATTACCATAATTTTATTTTTGATTGTTTTACTCTTTATACAACAACTTCTGACCTGATACTTATTTTTTCTGCATTGTAAAAAAGATAACTAAGTATACCGGCAAGATTGACGTGATAAGGATGTGGAAATTTTTTACCTAAATATTTTTATCGAATTTTGAGGCTATTTTTTCCAACAAGCATTAGGAATTCAAATAGGTACTAACTGTGCACCGCTTCTAGCTGACATTTCGTATGAAGTTGTACATTGGCGACGATAAGATCTAAGCTTTCTGACAAGAGCGATGATTTGATGTTCTAATTGCGAGGATTTCTTTCTTAGCAGCAAATACATCTACCCCACAACGTATTGAGTGTACATTTCCCGGTTGATCCTTTACTGTCGAGCATGTAGTTTACAAGATGTCTTTTTGAAAGGAGCAAAACTAGTGTTTCTAAAATTGCTATAGATATCCTCAGCATTTGTTACTTTCTGTCCTTTAAAATTTCATGGCTGTCAATACGACATCATTGAAAGATATGACTTGTCGGAATCA
>MJUU01017387.1:20316-41205 GCA_002080025.1 Modiolus philippinarum | reverse complement strand
TAGAACAAATGCGAGTGAATCGTACACATTAAGATATATACACCCCGTAGGATGGAGCTAGGGGAACGTCGCCATCAAGAAAGGGGAAATTAGTTATAGTAAAATCGAAACCATCCCTTTTATAATTAACTTAGGTTTTTATTTTACCAGAGTCAATGATGATACTTAGATCCAGAAAAGGGCAGTATTTAGAATCATTGTTTGCCTTATTAAGTTTCAGTTGTTGTGAGTAAATGATGTCAACATAAGCTAAAAACTGGGGATTGTCAATAGTAAGGATATCGTCAATATACCTGCTATTATCATTGAAAATAGAAATAAGTTTATCTCTATTTGGTACAGTTCCCTTTTGTAGTTTTTTCCTGAAGTTCCGTTCGTAACACTACAGAAAAAGATCTGCAATGAGAGGTGCACAATTAGAACCCATGGGGATTTCAATGACTTGATGATAAACAATGGTGCCGAAACGAACATAAATGTTGTCTAGCAAGAGATTCAGTGCCTTAATCATATCAACACAGGTCGGGGAACAATAATTGTTGTAAGTAATATTGAAGAATTGCTTTTTTGCAGCAAATAAACTGAAGACTCGAAAAATTAAAGGACCATTTATAATGTTCACCCAATTTGGATTTAATCAGATTATGTGGAAGGGTTGAATAAAGTGTAGAAAAATCATAACTGTCAATAGATGAAACTGTTCTATCTATAGATTGTAATTTATCTAAAACTTCAATAGAATTTTTTACACTCCAAAAGTAATTTACAGCAGAGTTTTGATATGTTTTTCACAATAGTTTATACCTAACTCCTTTATACATGTTATACAAGTGAGTGCACTGGTTGGTTAAATGGATGGAAAAAAATGTGGTAGAACAAGTACTCGCAGCCGAAATAAAATTATGTTTGTAGGGGTTTTTGTGAAGTTTAGGAATCCAGTACATATTAGGTAGGGTGTTATCTTTAGGTGGAACTTTGAGTATATCTTTATCCTTGTAATGCTGTTTGGTGAGCGTTTTCTCGTCATAATTTGTATGTTTAAAGGTGTTAGACTGAGCAAATTCGTTTTTTTTTCAAATTCGAAGTTTAGATTTCGATACAGTATTTTTTTCAGGAGATGGCAGCGTTGTTTGAAGCTTTGTCGCAGGTGCGTACACATATTTCTCACCAAGTTCTTTCAGTTTGGACTTAATTCTGTTAACAGACAGCTTAGGTGGTGACTCATAATAATTTTCTTTATAGAAATTAATTCTGTTGGTGACTACTAATGCTTTTATCTTTAAACATATTGTGAGCATGTTTGTCTGCATTTTCTCGTTTGCACCATTTTATACAGTAGTTGGTTACCGAGTCTTTAATAATGTTGAAACAAGCTTGCCAGTTTATTTTCGGAGGTGCACGATTTAGGCCCTTTTCTAAAGAATCGTCTAACTTCTTTGTCTACAATAATGCTCAAATCCCCCGTTAATATATGTCCACAAGGGTTATAGCGATAAGGCGAAGTGGAACACTCACAGCTGCTGGGGAAGTTCTTCTCAGTATCACAGGTAAAAGAACAGTAACTGAAAAAAATACTTCTAGTAGGTTTTTATTCCCGATTCTTCTTGCAAAGAACATGTTTAAACGTCACACTGTCTTTACGCACATCGGTAATAAAGTAATAAAGGTGGGAGTGACAACAGGGTAACGAGTTTTGATTACCAAGGTAAAATGGGTAGGGGCAGGAAAAGTTATCCTTCTATACGACAACCAGTTAGTCTGCTTTTGAACGAGAAATAAAGATGGGGTTTTGGTACTGGATGGGGCTTGGCGTTTTTCCACACAGTTTAGCTCTAATGGTTCGCGGTCAAATGCAAGCTTTCCATATAATGACCTGACGACCCCGTTTTTTCATTTCCCTATCCACTTTCTAGGGACGTGCACGGCAGCTCTGAAGCCAGAACAGCTGAAAATCGAATCAGTGGCTAGGCTGTAATTTGTCAGGATTACGATCATGGAACAGATAAGAAGTTCTTTTGTAAACAATGAAGGGATATGGAGTAAATGCAAATGAGACAAAATCTCTACAAATACATGGTAAAACCAAGCAATGGAACAAAGCTTTTATTGTTGTTCTTCATCTTGAAGTCACCATATATATGTATAATCATGTATATTTTTCTGCATTGAGCATACCGAATTCTTTTAGACTACACATGTATATCACTCCATATCGGACATTCCATTTATAGAATACGATATTGTTATTTGATCATTGTTACCATTCTGAAGAATGTGGTGAAATCGATGTAAGTAGTTTTACAACTTACAGTACAGATGATTCTTCAAAGCATGTGTAACTACACGAGATAAACACATATATGAGGGTGAGCATGAAGGGCATAATTAACAGGCTAACCATCTTTAATTTTCCCAAAACAGGACACAGTAAATTGAAATCTATGGTAACAGCAAAAAACCATGTACAGTGTAAAATGATTTTTTATGATTATAAGCAAACAATGCTTTTTACTTCATTTTTCAGCTAAAGAAAGGTAAAAAAATTCAACCGAAAAGAAAACGCCAAATGGTTCAAAAGCAATTGATAACCGGTGAATTTCAGGAAAAGCATTAAAAACCAGCTGAAATTGTCCAAACATATTAACGGAAAAGTTCTCGCCCCTCATATATATGTTACTCATTTCCAAATTTAGAAAAGAGGTTATTTTTGCAAGAGCTTTTTTTGCTATTTTCGCCCACAGGATCAATCCACGAAAATAATTCCTTGTGGAAACATATGGAGATTGAAAAGGCTGCTCTTTGTTACCGGTACTTGTGAAAAAGAATACTCCTAAAGCCCGGGAAATTTAGCCGCCCAGGGATTTGTATTTGTATTTTTGGCAAAAACCCCTTCTTATCTGTCCAATCATAGTTTATTATTTTACACAAAATTTATGGGTGTAGAATTTCAACATTATACATGTAATAAATCAGAAGTACTATTTGAAAAAAAGGTTATTCTTGTCTTTCTTTAGACGCAAAAGCATTTCTTTAAATGGTTAAAAAAATCTCACTGTGAGTAATAGTTTAAAAATGATAAATGTCAATAGTTTTTATTCAGAATAAGGATAACGAATTATAGCTAAAACATACCCGGAAATACGTCACGCATTCTCGTTATTGAGTTATGTATTAATACTGCTTTATCTGTATTACAAAATTCTCCGTTCAATGAAGCGTACTTACATTTAGATTTTTAATGTAACAAATGAAATCGAACGAAAAAAATATTATTTGTCAGTAATAAATTTAATTGTGTATTTCCAATGGCCCCGCCCACGGCGCCTTTTCACAGTTGCTGAAAGTCATGGATTCTACTGTGAATATAAATCTGTTAATGTTTTAAATAAATATGGATATTTAATTAAGTATAATAAAGGATGTAGATTGCATCTGGAATTCATTTGTTGAAATGAACTTTCTCCATGAAAATGAAGTTGGATATTTTAGTGATGCTATATTTCACTGGAGTATGTAATGGTAAGATAATTAATTGATTTTGTTTGTTTTGGCAACATTGTTTATCAAAAGGTCGTTGAAATTCCCATGGGTACAACTTGTGCACCTCTCATTGAAGATTTTTTTTTCTTTTCTGTTACAATCTTGACTTCAAGAAAAAACTACAAATCAGAAACAAACAAAACAGAGATCAACTTTTTTCTATCTTCAATGTTAACAGCAGGTATATTGACGATATCCTTACTATTGGCAAAACCCAGTTTTTTATTTTGTTGATCATTTACTAACAACACATCAAACTTACTAAAGCTAACAATGATTCTAAATATTGCTCCTTTCTGGATCTAAATATCATCGTTGACTCTGCTAACAATAAAAACTAAAATTTACGATAAAAGGGAATATTCTGATCTCAGTATTACTGATTTTCCGTTTCTTGACGAAGTTTATATTTCTCAACTGGTACGTTTGATTCGTGCGCGTTTGTCTACTATCGACAACTTTAACTAAGGAGACCTTACTATCACTTTCAAACTTTTACAATAAGGTTACGAATTTCATAAATTGTTAAATTCATTTTAAAAGTTTAATAGAAGATATGAACATTTGTTATCAAAATATAATGTTACTCGCAAAAAACTTATTACTGCAGGTTTTTACTAAGGGCATTTCACATCCTTGATTTTACGGAAATGTTGTTAAAAGATGACAGAAACTGATTCAAAATCCAGAAAAATTGGGACGTAACTTACATTCTTTACGCAATATTTGATATCGAAAGGATATTCTGCATGAATCTGTTATATATATATATATATATTTGCTTTTGGATCCAATTACCTGAGAGTTTTACACACATACTGGCCTCTCACTGATACTGCTGAATTCTACTGAAATACATGATGATTCATTACCAACCCCATCTGGGAGTTTTGAGCTTGATTTTTTCCCGTAGTGCGGCAGTGTTTTACCAGCAGACTAGAGTCCTTGAGCTAGCCGGCAATTTTGCAGCGAGCACTCCTTGACCCACCTTTAAAAATTACGTTTTGTCCCTTTTTCTTTTCTACATTGTGGTCATGGAGTTAGTATTTCATGAAAGGATATGGAGTAAATGAACATGAGACCATAACACATATGTTAACTCCAACTGCAGTAATTTTAATGAGCTGTATGCCATTTCGGAAATTAATTCATCAGCAGCACTAGAACCCAATCAAAGGAAATCAAAATTTCAAAAATATTTTATATGCATAAAAACAAACGAAATCCAAATAATCAGTAATATCAAATATTGCTAAGGACAAAACTACGATGGAAGGAGTTAATCCTTAGGTTTTAGAATTTACATGAATTAATTTAATAGTAATTGAATAAAGTTTTCACACGATATATTATCTCATGTACAAGTAAACTATATCTAAGAAAAATAAAGAGCATACATCTCTACCAAGGGGAATTGTTTTACCAACTCCCCCTACAATAAAAGACAAACTCCCGTATTAAATATTTCACGAAAGGATATGGAGAAAATGAACATGAAACCATAACACAAATGTTAACTCCAACTGCAATAATTTCAATGAGCTGTATGGCCATTTAGGAAATTAATTCCTCATCAGCAGCAATAGAACCCCAACATGTTTATTGGACAGATCAAAATAACAACTTTGTCAGGAAAGTGTGTGTCCGTTTGCCGATTTTTTTTTATTGAAATCTGCTTTTGTACCAATTAAGCAGAAAAAAAATTATTCGCTGATATGACATAAGTACTGAAATTATGTTTTTTCATTCGTTTCATACTTTGCCTATGGTTTACTCTTTTTAGATTGAAAATTGTTTCAAGGCATCGTGTTGAGTTTTAATGTACCATATATGTCTCGATCAACTATTCAGACAATACGTTGTACAGCTATGCTTACTTTGATTGTTCTACCTGCGCTTTTCGTCCTTTAAACTGTAAAGTTTTCAAGATTGTATATAGCTTAACTTCATAAAGAGTGATTTCGTGCACAAGTCAGTTTAAATCGATACATGTAGTTAAAATATACCATTTTGTTCATCAAAATAAAAAGGTTATGCGTATGAAAGTGGATTTAATTATAAATTCTAATAAAAATTACGAAAATTTAAGAAAATCAGAAGCAAAATTATTTGCTAAAAGGGCAAAAATTCCTAAACTCGACTCGCGTCCTTCTGGCGGTTCTTAAATATACAAAAAAGAAATGGATTGTTTTTTTTTTCTTCTTTTTTTTCTTTTATTTTTAATGGCCAGGTTGAATATGAATCATAATGTTTTTATGTCAATGTCAGTTCACTTAATTTTTTCATTCAAAGCGAATTATTGCATCTTATTCACACTTTAATTATACAGTGATGTGCGGACATAACCTCTTATATAGTTAACTTAGAGCGGTCATAAAGCTCTTGTAAGTTAACTTAGAACAGGTACCAAGTCTGCTCTAGAACTACTCTAAGTCTGCTCTAGAATCCTGACCGCTCCTGCGAGAACACAATGTTTGCTTTAAATGTTGCGACTCTGACAGCCTACTGAAACGAGATTGTACTTCTCGTGTGAAATGTGGGGAATGTGGCAGTGGTAATCACGCTACAGCCTTGCATCTAGATGCTAAAAAGGTTAGGGATTAACCTAAAGGATCCCGAAAACAGCATGGCGGGAAGACCCGCAGTAAATCATAGAATCAAGACTTTGATACAGAAGTCAGTTTAGGTGTTCCATATATGCAAGTCGAACTACTCTGGGAAGTCTTGTGCAAAGATCTTCCTTGTCAATGTTTTCCAAAGGGATAAACAAGATAAAGTCATCAAAACATATGCCATAATCTACGAACAGAGCAATCGGTCTCTAGCTTCATCTAGCTTTTTGACATTTTTGAAGTGACAGGAGAACCGGAAAGCTACACAATGTCTACATGTTCCGGCAAACAGACAACGTATGGAAGGCCTTGTTTTTGGCTTTATTGTGCGGTCTGGAGATACAGAAAAGAAGCTGCCAAAACAGGTCGAACGCAATTACATCCCAGGTAATAAGGACGAAATCCCTACGCCAGAAATTGTGGATGCTTATCCGCACTTGACGTCACATACTCTTGGGTCACATATTACCAGTTGATGGGGCCTGTGAAATCATGTTACTCATCGGTTGAGACTTACAAATGTAATTAAAGCTCACCAAATCAAAAGGAGTATTTATGGATCAATCAAGGCAGCGTACGCACAGCAGTTAAGACTAGGATGGGCTATTATTGGCGAAACCTGTCTTGACAAACAACACAACCCTGAGAAGTGAAAGTAATGAGGACCCACCTCCAACCATCGGGTAGAGCTTCTATACTTAGACTATGCCAGAGTGGCTTTGAAATTAAAGATGACCCGATCTCAAGATATGAGCCAGAAATATTTATTCAGACCAAAGACGACGAGAAGACCGCTATGTCCCAAGAAGACAAGGTTGTCATGAAGACCATGGACCAGGAGTTCACACGGAACTCTGATGGGAATTGGGAGGCACCACTCCCGTTCAAGCCAACAAAACAACCTCTTCCTGATAACAGGCCACACGCAGCCAGAAGGGCAAAATTGTTGGACATCAACTTAGCCAGAAATCCTACAAAGAACGAAAATTTCCTTGAGTTCATGGACAACCATGCTGAGATTGCACCCCCGTTGCATCAAGATGAAGAACGTCGGTATTTGCCATTGTTCGGGGTATATCACCCCAAGAAGCTCGAACAGATCAGAGGCGTCTTCGACTCGTCAGCAAAGCATGATGATGTATCGCTCAACGATGTAATGCTCACCGGACCCGACTTGACTTATAGTTTATTGGGTGTCCTACTCAGGTTTTGGAGAGAAATGATTGCTTTAACTGGTGATATACAGCATATGTTCCATTGCTTCATAGTGCGGTAAGATCATCGGAACTATCTTCGTTTCTTCTGGCATGAAGACAACAACTTTGACAAGGACCTGATTGGGTACAGGATGAGAGTACATGTGTTCAGGAACAGTCCGTCCCCAGTCGTAGCCACACTAGTCCTCAGAAAAACAGCCAAAGCATCAGAACAAGAGTATGGAAGTCACGTGACAAACTTCGTTACCTGGGATTTTTATGTAGACGACGGCTTGACCTCATGTCCGACACCGGAAGAGGCTATCAAGGTCATAAAAGACACACAGGACGCCCTAAAGAAATACGGGAACCTACATCTTCACAAATTAGCAACTTACAGTCCTGAGGTAATGGGATGTTTCCCGTCAACTGACTGACCATCTAATCTGAAAGATTTGGATCTTGACGCAGATGAGAAACCGCTGCAAAGAAGCCTTGGTTTGAAATGGGACGTGGTCACAGACAACCTCTTGTTAGGTCTGTCAAACGACGAAAAACCAGTAACTAGAAGAGGGATACTGTCGACAGTCAATAGCATCTTTGATCCGCTGGGATTCCTCTCTCCTGTAATAATCCAGGGAAAACTGATACTTAGGAAGCTAGTTTCGGAAACCGTAGACTGGGTTTCTTAGGACATAACGTCTGATTGAATGGCATGGAGAGATAGTCTGAAAGCTCTGGAGACTCTCCGGATCAAACGACCGATGGTAATCTATCTAAGCAAGGCCAGAGTGTGTTATCTTCACGTATATTCTGATGCATCTGAAAAAGCAATTGCTGTAGTAGTCTACTTGCGAACAGTCAATGGAGATTACGAAGTAAATGTTGGGTTTGTTTTTGGAAATGCAAAGATTGCTTCTACAAATGGGAATACAATTCCTATGTTAGAACTTTGTGCAGCTGTATAAGCGCTCGAAGTAACCAAATGTGTGTTAGACAACATAAATGTTCCAATTAACACCGTTACTTACCATACAGACAGTAAAGTGGTTCTTGGCTACATCAGCAATTATATCTTTTCCCCGGAGAAACTCGGGGAATTCAGCCAGAAAGGTCTGCTCTTGGCAGAATGTAGGTGAGTTCAAGCCTATGCGAAGACGTTTTGGGCTCGTTTGCAAAACGAGTATTTGCCCCTCCTTCAATCGAGGCAGAAACGAACATCAAAAACAAGAGAGTGTTTCGACACGAATACTGCCCCTTTTACTTTTCAGCTTATTAAAATGGTATGGTATGTTGTGGAATGGAATGGTATGGTGAAGAATGGTATGGATAATGGTATGGTATGGTGGCGTTACCCGTTAGGTGTGACATTCCTACCTTCCGGTATGTGAGAACTGTAAATATTATTGGATGTGGTTTGTTTCCATTGATTTGTTCATTTTTTTCCTTTTTGGAGCCATTTAGGGCTTGCTATATGGTGTGAGGTTCCTCACTGTGTTGAAAACCGTACGGTGACCCTTAGATGCTTTATTTTGGGTCGTTTTAACCTGGATATGGAATGTTGTCTCCTTGACATTTATCCCATTTCCTTTCTTTTTCATATGTATAGTGACACTCATTTGTTTTATGTGACACTGCATTCAATGTGAATTTCCGGAAGACTTCCGTGCTCAAGCGAGAAAGATGACCGTCCAAGAAGATGGACAATTATTGTTTACTGTGTACATATATATTCATTTTATATATCTGGATTACTGCGGAATTACTGTTTCATTGACTGTGACATATTTATTCGTTTATGATTGGGATTTCCCGTGTGGCTTTGAATGGAGTCCAGTCGTATATATATTTGGATTATGTGTTCCACAAAACGTTTTGGACTATACCGTTCAGTATCCACTATAACTTTAACATTCATGTCTATTATGTGATATAAAAGAATTGAAATCGGACGGGGAGTGTACTGCCAAACCTGGCATATTTATTTGTAAATTTATTTAATTTATGAACTTTATTCATCAGTTTCACAGCTCTCTTAATTAACTTCACCTATTTTTGATCAGCGGACTATTTTTAGAACGATAGTTGTTCTTCCTGTTAGCGCTCCATAATTTTATACATTCAACTACCTTTCACGCCAAGACAAGGACATGAACGGACGTATTTTCCGCCTGATTCACTTGTGTTTGTGGTAAACCACGATCGTATGTGTTTAATACAGTTATTATTTATCAAAATATATACCAACTTCACAACTGTTTGGATAATAACATTATTATTTCAATTATTTGTCGATTATTCAAGAAAATGTGAAGTTTGTATGGAACGGTGTAACCGGCATTCCAATGCATCTGTGTATTGCACGGACTTTATAAATTTTCCTATAAACAAGTGACTTTAATTTTAATAGCATTCTACACATGAACTTTAATTGATAATTATGTAATTTAAAATATTTATTACCGCTTTAACTCCGTTATTCAATCTCTATTAGATACATTGTAATTTTTTGTTTTATTTTATATTTGTAGTTTTTACCGTATTCCAGTAAACATTGGACTGAACTGGTGTTTTTGTTCTGCCGGCCCTAACCCCGACACTAGCACATTTCAGTTGGTTTCGGTGTTTGATTGGGGGTAAAGCTAGCTGTCGCCCATGGACAGCATAATTTCATTTACGATTTCGGTGATTTTTGGACTATAAAAACAGAGATAAAGTAAATCAGGGTTTCCAAAACATAGCATTTAAACTAAGAGTTGCAAATAATTCGATTTAGAGCGTGTAAATGACCATATACGGATAGAATAGTTTCAAAGCTGAGGTGTTGTTCATATCGGGATCGATATCGATTTGTTTCAAATACCCGTGCTACATGCATTGCTTGTACCTTTCATCACTTAATTTTGCCTGGTCTTAAAACATATTTTCTAAAATTCAATGACCCTACTGTGTACCTAATGCCCTGTAATTGTTTTATTGGATTGTTGATATTTTAAGCTTTTTTACAGGGCTTGAAGTTTGTGTTTATTTCAAATGTGTGTTGATCAACATTCATGCCACATGCATCATCCGTACATTCCATCACTCATTTATTATTGGTCCTATAGCATCCATTTAACTTTTTTTCTTAAATTCAATGTCCCTACTGAGTACCTGTTGCTTTTTCCTATAAGATTAGTAATATTATAGTCATTTTTATCAGGGCTTGAAGTAAGTGTATATTTCGAGTATGTGTTCACGTACGTTCATGCTACACGCATCGTCCGTAAATTCAATATCTCTACTATGTACTTGTTGCCTTTTAGTAAGATTAGTAATTTTTTAGGCATTTGTTCAGATCAGCTGAAGACGTGGCAATATTTTCATTGATGATGAGTTGAAGTTTGTTATGAAAGTTTTAAAAGACAAAAATGGCTTCTGTTTTGATACAATATTTCCGAGTTTTCATTTTTTTCCTCATTTGTTAAATTCAAAAAAATATAAATGCTTTTGGTTTAATTCAACTTATTAAAATACGAAACTATGCGACTTTTAATTAACAACTAGCTCCGTACATATGCCCAGATTTATTTGGTTTTTGATCTATATAAAAAAAGCATAACTAATCGACCATCATGAATGCCAATAAAATGTCACTCGTGTCGATCAACGCAGTGGATTAAACTCGTTGCGGAAAAAAGTTGCGCAACTCGTTTAAACCTTCTGCGTTGTTTGGCACTCGTGAAATTTTTATTGATATTCACGATAGTCAATAATTTATGCTATAAATATTCAATATAGATTTTGCCGACAAAACCACTCCCGGTCAGCTGGACGTTGTCGTTCCGAATGAGGAATCAAACAGACAAAACCGCGAAAAATCACTAGCAAATATGTTATGATCTTGTTTGGCCATCTTGATCTGATCACGATCTTGACAGGCTTAACAAAATTGTGCTAAGACAGTGTAAGATATTCAGACGTATTTCAAGATAATGGATTTCAAAGACGATCAAGACCTGTTCAGTTCATCAAGATCAAACAATATAAGTGCGTTCAAGGACGATCAAGATGCGTTAAGTTTGTCACGATAAAACAAGATTAAATCACAATTCTGTTTGATCTTTACAAACATAAATCATCTTGATCGTTCCTGAACTCAATTAAGAAGTTGGTCTTGTTTAGTCTTAAGCTATCTTAACACGTCTTGATCGTCCTTGAAATCAATTATCTTGAAAACAAACTTAAAATCTTACACGTCCTTGACAAAATTGTGTTTAGCCTGTCAAGATTGTGACAAGTTCAAAATGGCCAAACAAGATCATACAATATCTTCTAGTGAATATTTGAGCGGGAAATCACACTACGCCATCTCTACTACACGTACTTCAACAGCCAGGAGAAACTGATTTCATCCTAATTCATTCTATTCAAACGGATAAAATAAAAATTATTGCGAAAATTTAACCTCCAGAGAGACATTATCAGTTATAAAGTGAGTTAGGATTATTGACTTATCATAATTTCAGCTGCTTAGTCAGTTTCTCAATGATTTAATTGACAACTTTGAGACTGTCCATACATTTAAATAGACCATAAACATCGAGGTATTCCAAAGTTCACTATTTTAATCCGATGTATACTGAGTGGCCCATGATTGAAAATATTGAAAATACAAACTATCCAATGTAATAGGCGTGAACCGCTATAAGGCGGTTTACGCAAAAAAAGAAAACTCATACTTTCAATGTGGAGTCTTATCAAATTGTGTCCATAGTCTTTTAGATTATTAAGGTTTAAAAAATTTGTCCTGCTTTTTTTCCTACCAGTGAAGGTGCCATCAGCTTGCAGGTCATGAACTTGACGCAATGGGAAAGATGTTTGATTTGTTTATCTAATATGAAAGAATAAAAATGTAGACATGTTATTACATGGTCTTGTTATAAGAAAAACTTCTGTCACCTAAATGTCATATTATGTATTTTTGAACCAGGCCTAACTTTCTTCAAACACCTTCTCAGAGTAACCGCAGACTACAAAGTGGGCTTCTTACAGTTATGGAACTTGCCTAATGTCCACTGTGGGGTAAATGAAAGTACGGCTTTATACAGACATGACTGGTTGGATAGATATGATGTTACATGTTTGAAATCGGTATGTAAAAGGTACATTCATGTAGTAAACAGTTAATATTTGATAAATTGCCATCAAAGGGTATATGCGTATAAGAGCTGAAGCCATTAGCTAGATAATTTTGAAGTGAGTTGTGTGTATTTGGCAACACATACGGAAATTGTGTGTCTTTTCGTCTGCTAATATGTAGAGAACAACCATCATGTTGACTCTGAGATAGGCCTCGCAAACTTTGTTGCCCAGGATATTTATTAAGTTACGTAAATTTGTTGGTCAGAAAGTTTCTTTTCAATCACTTGTAAAATCAAGTGTGCTAACATATCAACTTACTGATATGATTTGCGTAAGTTGCATGACAATCCGCACATATTAGTTATTCACACTACTTTGTAGCATTCAAAAATGATGCAACAAGACTTGTAATTACTGGAATTGTAAATTTAATTTAGAATGAGTTGTAATTTTAATGTTGTATTTATCCACTGGTGCCATACATAAATAGAACTGAATCTTGAATATGAATACAAGTTAGAAGAAATCAGCAGTAGTCAACCCTGCATTTAATAGGATTTTTATTTTTTATTTTTTGTTTGTTTGTCTGATTGTTTGTTTTTTGTTTTGAAAGTTGAGTATCTACTAAAAGTAAAGATTTGGTTTTATTATTACAATTTCGAGTTCATTGACAATTTGTACATTGTATCTATGTTTATCTCATTTAAAAGAACACACTCCATCATAATTGAGTATTTCATTTCTTGTATTTTCTTGAAAACCATTGGGCCGATGCCAAAGCTTGCCTGACATGTCTGTCTTATATGTGATAGACATCTTGGAATTTTGGAACGAAACCATATTTTCTTTACACTTGTAAACAATGTATGTTCTACAGATAATGTAGAAATAAATGAAATAGAAAAACTTGATTTTTTTAAGGAAAAGTTTTTTTTAGAAGAAAATTAAAATCAACTTTAAAAATAATTATGAAACATTGTTTTTTTAAAAACCAAATACACTAAATGAAAATAATAAAATATTTTTGTACAGTAAACTTAAAACTAACTATGAAATCAATGAATATTTATTAACAACAAATTTTGAAAAAAGAAATAAATGTATGTAAAATAAGAGTAAGTGACAATTTTTCCAGAAATAGAAAGAGGTCGATATAAAAAATTAAACAGAAATGAACGATTATGTCAAATGTGCAATTCAAAAGTCATCGAAGATGAGTTTCACTACTTTTTCCATTGTCCAAAGTATAACAATATATGAAAACAATTAAATATAGATAATCTTTCCGATACAAAAAACGAACAAGATCAATTTATAAAAATTATGTCATCTCCGAATCGTTTGCAGTTTGTTGCTCCATTTATTAAAAAGTCTTTAATACTGGGGAAAGTGGTCTCTATAGCTGCATGATTCTTGATTTTATTTGTTGTGTTTGAAATGTCTTGTTTATTTATTTATTTTGTACTTCAATTATATGTATTGCCATCGTCTCCCAAGGGAGTAAAATTGTGCTTTCAATAAACATATTTAATTTATCATTTTTAACACGGACAATTACCCACGTTTGCTCGGGATAACTTACTTATAATCAAATTATATTTTAGCTTCAGTCGAGGTAAACATGATTTCTCTTAGAATGAATGATCTTTAAATAAACTGAAATAGAAGCCATTCACTGTTTTATTTAATGATACATTCTTTATGCCATTTTTTTTTATCTTGTCATTTCCAAATGTATTCCCAAAGCTCTGTCCTTAGCCGATTTTGGCTTTCCCTGTAGATTATATTTGGTTATTTGTTCTTTATCAGTTTTTAAACATTTTTGAGTTTATGGTCTTTCAAATGTTTTGCTTTTATCTGCACTGATGAGACATGACCATATGCAGAATCTAAATAACTTCGGTATTTTGTTATTTCCAAATCTAAGAAATGATCTTACAAATGTCCACACATCTTTTCTCCAATCAAAAATAAAGTTTTAACATTAAATATTAATATGTTTAATCTATTACAGAGGTTGATTACAAATGTTGAAATTTCACATGGAATACTTTTGGTTTTTTGTCAGCTGTTAAAATCTTATATTAACCTATGCTAACCAAACACAGTGTTGGCACATTGCCAGCTGTTGGAATGTTATGTTAACCTAACCTTGTCAACCGAGATCATACGTCGGAGCTACATTTAAATCTTGCTGAAATATCCACCACGATTAAATCGCCAAATCTTCTATTGCCCAGATAAGATGCAAAAAGCCCTCAGTAATTGGTTTCGATAGTAAAGTAAAGTAATTTCAAATATTTGACTCGAAATTCAATACATTTTCTAGTTAAAGAATCTATATTTCTCTCAATGATTATTTTAATAATATTTTGCGTTGCAGTTGACTTTGATCTTTGACGATTGGGTTTTTTACCACAAATACACGTCGTTGACTGCTGGAGATACCATAGAAGCGGTTCTTACAAAAGCACCGAATTGGATTGACCCTTTATCTCGACGTAGCATTCAAAATGACGGAGATCAATATTTAGTCACGTGAGTTGTTTTAAATTTGAATAAAAATAGTTGTTTGTAAAATGTTCTGATATATTTCATATATATGCGTTGATATTTGCAGATCTAGAATATACTCCCTTCCGTTTTGTTGGGAAATATCTTAAAAATTGGTTCACTATAATTGCAAAATTTGAAATTATAGCCTGGAACCTTATTTCAACTGGAGTCTCGCAAACCGTAATATCATTGGCGTAGAATTTTCTATCTGATACAACGAGCAAAACACTAACCAGTGTTTATAATGAAAATGGCTTATACAGTCAAGTGCAACCACCAGTCCGCATAGCATCCAAGATGGCAGTCAGCAGGGTACATTGTTTAACCTTGGACCCCATGGGAAATCATTCAAAGATCTCCTCTGAAAATACTATGCTAATTGGAACCAAAGTGAGGCACAATGATCCGTACATGGTCTTCTTCAAGAAAGATGACAGTCGGTCTACGCCCCATAAAAAAAAACTGCCATTAGGGAACATAGTTTAATTTTGGATCATATAACATCAGCAAACTTCAAAATGAGACCCTTAAACAGTCAATAAACAAATTTGAAAATGAGAACCTTAAACGTTGTGATTATTTTGACTTATTGTGTCAGCCATGGCCTAGATGAGCGATACAGGCTCTTGAGAGCCTCTTGTTACTCTTATCTATACTATTTACCTGTATTTGGCGCAAATGAAGTACAGTTTTTTGTGGCGCAAATGAAATATTTTTTTTGGCGCAAATGAAATAGTTATTGGCGCAAATGCAATGCACCGATTTTTATGTTTTATTGAATAACTGTTGACACCGTTATCGTCATCATGCATTTGTTTTACTGCCACCAATTTAGAAAACTCTCAAAATTATGCTTTTTATTAAAGTTTTCCTTTTCCCTCAACATTAGAGAATTGCATGCGAGCAAATCGGTAGCTATTTACAATTACAGAATACTTAATCTTTGACGAAAAAATTCATTACATTACCACAACAAAGTTATTGCTAAACAGGAAGTTGATTTGTTACAGATCATTAAAGTGAGACACGGTGCAACTAACCACACTTTAGTTCAGACCAAGCATCAAATGAACTGAGCGATATTTGACGAAAGATGTTCCGAAACGTCCGGGTGGATCCTCGGACAAACAAAACTAAAATAGTATACCACTTTCCTTCGGAGGAAGAATGCAAAGAGTTACTTATTTCATACAAATGCAGAACAACTAATATTTTATATTGTTGTGTCCATACGTTTCATGCAGTCATAAAAAAGACCAAAGGAAATATTAATCAAAACTCTTAAAACATTAAATTGCATGTTTGCATCTTGGAATTTCAAAGATTCGAATAGTTATCAAAATCGATGACTGTGTATTTGTAACTTACTTCTTCCAACCGATAAAATCGCAACCTTTTCCTATTTTCAACAGAACTCTTTAACCCATTAACATGATGCTAAGCACAACTTAAGTATAAGTTCACCTAGAAACTGACATTACTCCTTCACTCTGTTTTCCAGACTTACAAATTTTTATACAGAGCCTATGAAAAACCTAAAAAAGGACATTTCCCACGAAATTTCCAATTGCTTGTATCTCAAAATCAAGCGCATTGACTATTATTTTTTTCTTGCTTATTGTCAAACTTTCATTAAGTATTAGTAAGGCCGAACACGTTTTTGAAATTTGCATTACTTTCATTGAAAAGGTGGCAACCACCTCAAATTCGAAAAAAATGTCAGCTTTTCAAGGATGGCGCGCGAAGAAATCTTTGTCTAACTGAAAAACGTATGCATCAAGGGTTTAGATATCACAAATTGATAAAAACATATTCTAAATTTAATTAAAGATACATTGACTTATTAAGGAAATTAGGTTCAACATCCAGGGCTCTTATACAACACGGCATTTCACATCCAAACTTCAATGGAAATATCATTTGCAAAGAGCATAAATTCAAAAATAGTCCTTCGAAACGTTTTAATCAATTGCACTAACTTATTCATAAAAGATATAAATACAGCATTGTTGTTAAATATTTACTTCTGGTTTTTGTTGGCAAAGATATTGATCACCTCCTAAATGCTTTACACCGTAACTAAATTAAAACATTTTTTTTTCATATTGGCAGTATTTGGTATTGCACAATATCATGTGCTTTTTTCATAATTGATGATGTTGTTACACGAAACCTATTGAGAAGAATTTCAATTGAAGTTTCTATGTAAGAAGGCTTGATATCATAGTAAACGGAAATTATGTCCTTAGCTAGATGTCAGTAGCTGCGAGCATTTGTCAGGAGAGTACCCGTGTGTATTGTCTTCATGTTTTATGTACTTCATTGTAAAGGTACTCGTCTTGATAAGTTGGACTTATTTCTAGTTCCATTTTTACTGTGAGTCTTGCTATGAATTTATTTTTGAGCCATTCACCACACAAGGGGGGGGGGTTGGATCCAAGAAAACGAGTTAACCCCCATCGCAACTTTTGCGCCTGTCCCAAGTCAGGAATATGTTGGTCATTGGCTTGTCCTTGTCTTCTTATAGAATTTCAGTTTCTTGATATTCTGGTTATTGGATGTGGTTTGTTTCCATTGATTTATTCACCTATTTACTTATTTGGACCATTTACGGCTTCCTATATGGTGTGACGTTCATCACTGTGTTGAAGACCGTACTTTGACCCATAGATGCTTTGTTTTGGGTCGTTTTAACTTGGACATGGGATGTAGTCTCCTTGACATTTACCCCCCCCCCCCACTGTAAACTGGTACCTGACGTCAGTTGATCGTAACCTAGGAATTCTCCTATTTATTTTCTTGACCTAAAATAAATTGGTTGGAAATGACCCGCCTGGGATAAAATGTTGATTTATGACATGTTCGGCATTTTTCCCATCATAAACACCTTTCATATGTTAATAGAAGAATTTATTCCCTTTGCCCTTATACAGCGGGACGTCATTTTTACCCCGTTTGACCTATTCGACCCGCCAATCTAATACCCGGAACGTTCCGGAATTGGACTTTTGGAAGAACAGTTATTAAATTTATTTGAGATATGTATCAATGGCAAAAAATCAATTTGAACTGGATAAATTTTGTTGAAAAAATACTGTGACAAATCTTTAGTTTCAATAAAGATATTTCAATAAATATTATCCTTTCATTGTTTAGATAAGAATATTTTACTAAAATGAAAAAGCACGAACTAATTAAAACTTTTATTGTTTAATAAAAATATTCCATGAGAATAGAAAAATATTGTTTTTGTAAAGATCACAAAGACAGAGACATTTACATTGAAATTTACCGATTCTTTAGAGAAAGTAACGTATTGTACATATATTTTGAATGACTATGATGGCCTGAAATGTTTACAAAACCTTGAGTTACTCATGATACTTGCACAAGCTTATATAGTGTTTTACACAAATATCTGCGATATGAAGACTTTTTTTGAACGGCAAAAATACCGCAGTTACTTTTAATTCAGTTTCTGCATGTGAAAATTTCGACAAAATATGTCTCTAAAGTGCAGATCAAATAAAATTTCCTGGAATATTAATAACCAATATAAATAACAAAATACTGAAATTATTGTTAATTTATTTTCTGCATATGAGCATTTCGACAACTTATGTCTCATTAGTGCAGATCAAACCAAACCATTTGCAAGTCCAGTAACCGAAAAACTTGTTAAAGCTGATAGAGAACAAATAACTGCTTAGATCTAAATAGAAAAGCCAAACTTCAGCTAAGGACAGAGTTATGCATGAGGGAGATACTCCTTGGTTTAAAAAAAACATATAAATAAATATATATTATGTGAGTATATAATAAATAATGAGAAATAAACATTATTGTCAATTTAAGCGTCAACAACTATGATTACTTGTCTCTGAACCCTGCTGGAGATTCTATATATGCCGGTATTTATCATGATACAACAAGTGGCAAGTATCCAAAGTTTGTTTATAATCCTACGGGCTCATCTTATACAGGTAAGCATATGGAAAAACTGTAAAGTTAACGTAGAAATTTCGAAAGGGAGTTAATTATTTCCGCTGTTTTATTGCACAAATATTTGGTTAGGTGGTAAATTTCGTGCTGAAAACTTTTCAACTTGACGATATCATGCTTTTTCATATAACACTTCAAAAACTTAACTATTATCGTGAGGAAATTTTCGGGACTTTTTCTTGTAGTGAAAACTACCCCCCATGCAAAAATTTCCACGTTTACGGTATAAAAAACCTGAATATACAAACTAATCTCGTTTTTTTTCAACAAGGCCTACAGGTCGTAGACAAGACCAGAGGTTTTTTTTTCAATTTGATGATCCAAAAACAACGGAAGTAGAATATTGAAAAAAAAAGCCTAAATCAAAATCCAGAGACATGCTACAAACGAGAACATCCATATTTCGCTATCAGAGAGAAGAGTGTTTACCATCATGTTATGTCGTCTCAGTCATTGTTTCCACACCTTATCGCTTTGCGGGTCCTGACCTCATTCTTTTTAGAAATATGGAAAGCCGTTGTGGAATTTATTCCCTATTTATTGATATCTATAAATGAATTATAGATATTAATAAAAAATCATAGATATCAATAAATCATTTATAGATATTAATAAATATTTATAGATATCTATAAATCAGTATTTATTGATATCAATAAATACAGCTTTATTTATTGATATTCAAAAATGATTTATTGATATTAAGAAATGAATTTTTGATATTTACAAATGATTAATAGATATTTAAAATAATGTACGATTTATAGATATTAATAAATCATTTATAAATATCTTTAAATCATTTTTAAATATCAATAAATGGTGCTATTTATTAATATCTATAAATGATTTATTGATATCTTTAATTCAGTTCAAATCTCAATAATTCGATTTATTGATATCTATAATTCAAATCTCCATAAATCGCCCTTGTGACCCAGATCATTAAATATTGGTAAAGTATATTATATAAAGAGTTCAGTCGACAAAGATTATTTTTTAATATCTATAATTCAATTGTAATATCCATAAATCGCCTCGGTGACATTGATCAGTACTTACAATGTTAAACGTATACTATATAAAGAGTTCAGTTGACCTCGACTTTTTGAATATCCATAAATCGCCTCAATGACACTGATCATTACATTGTATTTCTTTAAACGCGACAAGGACAATGATTTTTGATAAAAAATACATTTAATATGTATTTTATTTTTAATTCATTACATTTAATTAAGGTCTACCCGAGAACCTTCTCGGTAGACCTTATAGTATTTCTTCTGATTATTATTATTTTTTTTTTCCGCCAACTTTTAAACTCTTCGGCCCAAAACTGTACGCGACATGTCGAATTGAGCTTTCGCACAAAATACTGGGCAGACATAAACTTTTCGCAGTCGAGGGCCACATTCGGAATTTTGTTCCGTTACGGAGTTCTTCCCCTTTTCACTAAATACCTTGTGATCACTTAAACTCGAAAACCGTAAAAGATAGCTGATGAAGTGTAATGGGGAAAATGTTCGTTCGGTCATGACGGAACTTCATTACATTTGGTCCGAAACCGTGCGGTATACTTTTTGAGGGGTTATTGCCCTTTGAAGATTTTCAATTTCCGTCATCGCTCAAAACTTCTAAACGGTTAGTCGAGGAGACATGGGACCTTCACCATTATTCTTAGTTGATATAAGTTACATCTAAAAATGTCAAGGTCAAAGGTCATCGGTGACTTTGACCTTTGACCTTACCCCTTGTTATCATTTAAACTCAAAAACCGTAATAGATGGCTGAAAACATATAATGGGGAAAATGTTCATTATCATGAGACGCAACTTTGTTACATTTGGTCCGAAGAGATT
>MJUU01017387.1:0-18501 GCA_002080025.1 Modiolus philippinarum | reverse complement strand
TTTCTGGGTCCGAAATTGAGGTTTCTTGCATATATCTCAACAACTATAATAGATAGCTGATAACATGTAATTGAGAAAATGTGTATCTTATCAAGATCTACATTTATTACATCGAGTCCAAAATTTTTGGACCAACCGCTATGGACCTAATGTCCGTAAACTGTTTTTCGGGGTCCGAAATAGAGGTTTTTTTGCTTATATCTCAGAAACAGTAAGAGATAGACAGAAACTTAAAAAGCAAAAATGTTCAGTTATTATGACCTATAAAATGACATCAAGGAAAAAATTCCAAGTCCTTAGCAACATAATGAAATCCTTAGCAACAATGTATTTTTATAGTATATCTTGGAAACTGTGATAGATAGTTGATAACATGTAATAAATAAAATGTGTATTTTATCAAGATCTACATTTAATATATTGGGTCAAAAATTATTGGACCGAGCGTTATGGACTTAGGATACGAAAACTGTTTTCCGGGTCCAAAATTGAGGTTTCTTGCTTATATCTCAAAAACTGTAAGAGATAGAAAAAAACTTTGAATTGCGAAAATGTTCGGCCTTATATTACATTTGTACCTACAATATCACAATAAAATCAAAGTTCAAAGTCCTTAGCAACATAAAGAAATCCTTGGCAACCATAGATTTTTTTCGTGATAAATGATTTAACCCGTAAACCGAAAGAGATGGCTAATGACATGTTATGGGGAAAATGTTCAGTTTTACAAAATACAACTTTGTTAACGATTTAAATTTTTTTGTTCAATGATTTAACTCGTAAACTGTAAGAGATGGCTGATGACATGTAATGAAGAAAATTTTCTTGTTTCATCAAGCCAAAACACTTATTACGAGACTTTGCTAAAAATTTTCTTCGGGTAGACCTACATTTGTTCTCTGAACAAATGACTTATATTTTTCTTAATTTTTTTGCTATTAGAGCTGAAATTTTTTATAACTTAATAGTGTGAGATGCATACTCGAGTGAAATGAATAAAAAATTCGATTTGAAGTGTTTACACGTGTTCATCCACACTCTAATCATGTGCGGTGATATGATCGTGACGATTGAAATACATGTTAATTACTGATTTTATTTGTTATTATTCAAAATGTAAAAACAAATAAATAAAACTTAACTCGAAAGTACCTTATTCTATTGGAATAAATGAATAGTTACGGCAATATTCCAGTTGCTTCCATAAAAATAATAAGTTTTAATGCAATGTAATTGCATTCATATTTATGCTTAAAGTAATCACATTTTGATTTGGAACATCGAAAGGTTTTCAAAAACAACAAAAAATTGAATTGTTTTGGTAATATTTAAATCATTAACATTAAATGATTAAGTGTACACCAAAGACGTTAGATATACTTTCCAATCATATTTATGCTAAAATGAAATTAAATTTTAATTCGGCAACATATATACTCCTTTGAAAAGTTATAATAAAAGAAAAAAAATCAAAATAATTCAATTGTTTTGGTCATTTTCAATAATTGAGTTTAAACTGAAGACTTGAAATCTACTTTTCCAATCATATTCATGCTAAAAAGACATTACATTTTAACTTTACAAATTAAAACCTCCTTTGAAAGGTTATTATTAGGTAAAATGTTCAACAAAATGGAATTGTTTTGGTCATTTTTAATGATTAAGTTTAAATCGAAGACTTAAAATATACTTTTCCAATCATATTCAGGCTAAAAAGTCATTAGATTTAAACTTCAAAACATATAAACTCCTTCGAAAGGTTATAATAAAGTAAAATTAAAAAGAAATGAATTGCTTTTGTCATTTTTGATAATTAAGTTGAAAACGAAGACTTAAAATCTACTTTCTAATCATATTTATGTTAAAAAGACATTAAATTTAAATTTCGCAACATATAAATTCCTTCAAAAGGTTATAATAAAAGAAAATTTTCAAAAAAATTGAATTGTTTTGAACATTTTTAATGACTGAGTTTAAACCGAAGACTTAAAATCTACTCTTCCAATCATATTTATGCTAAAAAGACATTAAATTTAAATTTTGCAACATATAAACTCCTTCGAAAGGTTATTTTTAAGTAAAATTTTCCAAAAAATGAATTATTTTGGTCATTTTTAATGATTAAGTTTTAGCCAAAGACTTAAGATCTACTTTTCCAAGCATATTTATGCTAAAAAGACATTAATTTTAATTTTGCAACGTATAAACTCCTTAGAAAGGTTATTATTCAGTAAAATTTGAATTGTTTTTATCATTTTTAATGATTAAGTTTTAACCCAAGACTTAAAATCTACTTTTTCCAATCATATTTATTCTAAAAATACATTAAATTTAAATTTCGCAATATATAAACTCCTTGGAAATTTTATTATAAAGTAAAATTTTCAAAAGAAAAAATTGTTTTGGTCATTTTTAATGATTAAGTTTAAACCAAAGACTTAGAATCTTTCTTTCAAATCTCAATTAAAATGAATCATAAATTAATATTCTTTTTTAATACAATATATAAGACAAAAATAAGGGATGAAACAAGAATGGTTGTCACATTTCAACATGCAAGAATAAGGTTGATATGTATTTAGTTTGCTAAAACTTATTAAAGCTGATTATTTAAGTTTTTTCCTTTCAACTACCAAACAAATAAAAACCCTTCTATTCGCCCTAAGTTTTTACTGGGACTAATATAACATATACTAGTCCCAGGTTTCAACACTGTTATATTACTTTATTATTTTATTTTATTTTATTTGTATTTTTTTCACAAGCCTACACAATATATATGTTTAAATACATATCTAGATAGTTTCACAATACAAAAAATACCACTAATTATTCAAAGCACTATAGTTCGCTAAAACATATAAAATTATTGAATTCTTTGTCTTTTATGTGTTTAAAGTAATACAGGTAATGGTCAGTGTCGCGGAGGCGATTTATGGATATTTAAAATGTAGAGGTCAATTGAACTCTTTACATAATATACGTTTTTACTTTGAGAAATGTGATCAGTGTCACAGAGGCGATTTATGGATATTAGAATAGAATTATAGATATTTAAAAGTAATCCGAGTCAGATGAACTCTTCATTTAATATACAATAATCAATAGAATTACTAATCAGTGTCATAGGGGCAATTTATGGAGATTTGAATTATAGATATCAATAAATCGAATTATAAGGATTTCAATTATAGATATTAATAAATCGAATTATGGAGATTTGAATTATAGATATTCAAAAATGAATAGATATCTATAATTCGTGTCGAATTATAGATATCAATAATTGAATTATGGGTATAAAAAATGAATTATAGATATTAATGATTCGCACTATTTATTAATATCTATAAATGATTTTTGATATTTAAAAGTGATTTATAGATATCTATAAATCATTTATTTATATCTATAATTAATTGATAGACATCAATATATAGCGAATAAATTCACCAACGGCTTTCCATATAGAAAGTATATCATAACATTGCACTAGGTATGTATCAAATATTCCAATTCTGTTTAAAAAAATGTCCTTCCTTATGAGAAATTCCTCATAAAATTGTCTATGAGTGCAAAAAAAATTATATTTTACAATATTACTGAATAGTACGTTGTCCACACTATCAAACATTTACTATCATGATGCTGCGTATTTTTTGTTATTGGACTCTTTGCATTTTAATGATGATAACAATTTTTGAAATCATCGGGGAAAAGATTTGAATATCGAAAATATGCGATTTGCAAACTGAACTTGACACCCTTCAATCAATGATTTATTCTCCAATGATTTAAAAAAGTAAACGTTGGTCTCCTGTATTTAATTACACAGATCATTTTTAAGATTTTACAGTTGTTTCTTAGTGAATGAACTAGAATAAGTATTGAAATCTCCGCCTTAATATAAGTTAACTAGAAACATTTTCCGCAAAAACGGTTTTTGCCGTAGCCAAATTGACAATTAGGTCCTCAAAGACGCTGGACTTCACTACTCAACGTATTTGCAAATTAGGAAGATTGTTGCTTTACGGAAAAGATATAAATTTCCGGAATTTAAGGTAGATGGGTGCTTCTAATTTTTGTCCGCAGATTTTCTCATTTTCACATAAAAGATTCCTTACTGTCTTAGTTTTAAAATAAAAAAAGGGGGGTCGCCGTGCTTGTTTATAAAATAACCTATATTAAAATTAGCAGATATTTCCAATGAATATATAAGGAAAAACAGGTATTTTGTTCTTTCAAACCATTCCATAGATTTCTTTGTATTATTCTCATAAGTAAGCCCTTTCTACTTTTAAATAGATATAAAGAAAAATGGGGGTCACCGGCTTTCTTTTTCAAATAATTAGAAATATGTAAATGTTCATAGTGATATCTTCGTAAAACATTTTTTATCCGATTTTCTCCCTTTTAAAATATTGTTTTCCAAATTATTTTACTATGAAGTTATTATACTGCATCTAATAAGTAAAATACTTATAATTCTAGTAGATGTATGTCATTGACTCTTGTTGTCAGTGAAAGAGTATAAAAACAATTCACCATCAAAAAATATTTGCATATTTTACCAAACAGATAACAAAAAGTTAAGGAAAAAAATAAAGATTCAAAATGGCGGACGACTACCGATCTGGTGGTGTTCTTATCTATTTTTCATTCATCTTATTTTAAATTCGATGTTTCCACACACAATGCAAATAAAATGTCCACTGAAAAATTATATTGTTGCATATCTAAAGTTAAAGTAACAGCTCACATACACGAGTACTGTATTTTCTGTTTTAATACGTATTTTTTTATAGCTGGTGCCGACCCTACTGGATTTACTAAAATCTCTACAGCAAATTACGTAGATGTCAAAGCTTCTTTGTTCGGTAAGGTTTTGCATCTTATTTGTGTATAGGTGTAATATTTATTGAATTAACTACCTGATTTTTTTCTATTCCTGTCACAATTTGTATAGTATTTTGCTTTGCATAAAATAAGAGCCAAGAGTTGTTGATTACGTTACAATGCTAAGTACTTCGCATAATTAAGCAACTGTATAAGCAATGCAAGGAAATGGGGTAAATGTATACAAAAACATGGTAGAACCAAGCAATGGAATAAAGTTTTAATTGTTGTACTTCATCTTGGAATCGCAATGAGACCTGCAAGAATGAGCTCTTTTCAAACCACATAGTAAATTCGAAAAGGTATCACCTTCTAAACTACGAAACGTATTTTGAAATTTCATTTCGAATATATTTTCTTTTTATTTTGCATGGATGATACACATGGAGGAAACAATATGTGAAACAAACAATCACAAACGTTACCTAAAAATTTATACTTAAATTTTTTGAAGTAAATTTTCCTGAAGAAAAAGGAAGAGAATGTATTCCACTTTGGAACAAAAATGTTTTACAAATGCAATACATCACACCAGTCACAATCCTAAATTCAGTATGAAAGGTAATCATATGGGGTAAGTGAGTCGATGCAACATTTGTAATCAAATTTTCTCATTTTTATAGTGATTTCTGCTTTAAATGCCCATCAATATTTGACATTTCACCTTAGTTATACTCTTTATTAAGCTAAATGTTCCAAATCTGGAGAACCCCTGCAGGCCTCTTACTTCGGTACAATATTAAGTTAAAATATTGAATTTTATGTTTTCGTTGTTTTCAGACACAGATCATTGCAGATCATCATTTGATAATGTTACAAGCAACATAGGCCACTGTCCAAGTAAGATAGTGTCCTTTTTTCTTTTCTTTGTGGTTACATATAAAGCCTTATGGCCTGTATAGATTTTCTTATTTCTATCACACGAAATTTAATTTTATAAGATTTTGATATTTATGGGTACTAAATGTTCTTCTTCATCTTTAAGTCGCCATGATTCTTTCAACAAGGAGCACACACTCATACTTTATAGTAAGTTTAAGACACGCATTGGCTTGAGCAGAATTTACTTACTAAATCTCGAGCAGTACTACACCATAGTCTAAGAAAGGGTATGATAAGTATTCCTTATTAAAAGGCCCCTTTCGGTATATGTTTGCATAAACAAATAACAGACATCTGCACTTATTTATCTTTTTTTCCTCTTATAGACCTTTGCATAAACTGTTATTATCTTTTCCTGAATTGGAACTCTCTCATCAAGTGGAGTTACAAATACTCTTCGCTTCCGGTTATCACTCGTTCGGTTGGCTGACAATACACAATTTTAACCCTGAATACCTTTTAATTCTAACGAAATTATGCAAATGTCACAATAAACAATGTAGTAGTCTTAATATGAACAATGTTATGAACTGTGTTCAGGATGAACAACACTTGCCGTTTTGGGTTGATAACTGGAACTGTTTCATTGTATTAAAATGTCGAAACCGAAGAGCGTGCAAAATGATTTTCCGAAAAGGCCTATACTTCATTACCCTTTCAAGCATAGCAAATATATTTTCATGGTTTGTTCGTCAGCTATTCTTAACCTTTATGTCAAGGCGACGTAGATTTTTTTCAAACTTTAATTTAGAATATTATAAATCATTCTGTGTTGTGGTTTTTTTTTCTTTTGATACGGTTCAGCTAATTCAAAGTGAAGACAATATTTTTTTCGAATGTTTGACGAAAGCTTAGTTTAGGTGCTTTGTATGTTTGACTAAAACCTCATGATAAATTAAACTGGCCGTACAATAACGCAATACTTCATTCACAGCATCAAGTCCGAATTCCTGACACTTAAAGGAAGATAACAATTAACATTAAGGTAATTCGCAAAATTACCGAAGAGATTTGACAAAAGCAGAAATCCAAAGGGTACAAATACAAAGCAGGTGCAACGATACAGGAATATCTGGAAACTGCAAAGACATTAAGGTAGATAGACAGTAATATTCATATCCATGAGATTTTGCTGTAAGTCGGCACAATTGAAGAACCAATCCTGCTAACCCGAAATCTGCAATAAAAAGTATGGGCCACCATGCTTGCTTTTTCTAGAACTGAGATCAAAGTTTGCTCATTTTTAGCCATTTTTTTCATCTAAATTTACATTGAATGCACGGGAAAAATATGGAAAGGCAATTTTTAGCTTAACGGAACATGAGAATTCGATGTATTTTTGTGAACAGATAGTTTATGATGTAATTTATTGATTACAATTAAAAAAATTATGTGTCACCATGCTTTAAACGGAGATATTTTACAAAGTTTCAGGATAAAACATTATTTACGGGAAAGGGAGTTAATTCGCGGCAAAGTAAACGAAGTATGACGTTTCACATCTATATCTGTCATTCAATTATGACGTCACAAAGGAAAAGCCGTAAACTTACTGTTCCGGCTCGAAAATCAAACGTACTCCGACTCTTTATTTTTCTAATGCGCGATTAAATTGCGCAGCGCAACAGTGTCTATCTACCTTAAATTGGGACAGGAATTTTAAAAGAAATAGAAATGTGGTAGATTGGGCTTTTTGGATTTATTTTTCCCCAGATTATGGGTTTCTAGAATTGACCCATACTTATTACGTTTTTGATGACACCATTTTAATTTTGGAACATCATCACATTTTAAAATCTCATATGTACACTTTGTTTATAACTATTATCTAAATGTATTTAAATTCTAAAACCTAAGGTTCAACTCATTCCATCGTATTGTCCTTAGCTATATTTGATATTACTGATTAATCGGATTTCCTTTGGTTTTATGCATTTTAAGGAATTTTTGAAATTGTGAATTTCCTATGTTTAGGTTCTAGTGTTGCTGATTAGGAATTAATTTCCGAAATGGCCATACATCCCATTAAAATTATTGAAGTCGGAGTTCACAAATATGTTATGGTGTCATATTTATTTACTCCATATTCTTTTGTAATATATACATATGTTAAATAGAATAGGATCCTTAATTTCCTAATTTTCTCATTTAAGATTTCTGTTACAGAATTTACAAGATGAGTTTTATTTCAACATTTTCACTTGCTACGAGTGATGATAACCGAAAGCCGAAGCTTTTGGTACCTCCTCAACACAGGAGAGTTCAAGTCCAGAAAAAATAACAATACATGTACTTGATTAAAATGGTTATGCGCAAGGTCACACGAGAACAACTATCCATATTTTGGCTCAGCTTACAAATATATTTTCATTCATGTAATATAGAGCTATGCGCAACACTAATATCTATAATTATTATATAGATTGCAGTGAAAGATTGAAATTTCTCATTGGAATAAAAGTGATAATTAACTCTGAAATTATTTTCCATAATTTCACTCTAGGAAGTGACGTCACAATAGACGTTGTCAACGTCGTTGTTAAGTAAACGTCTCAGCGGATTAACATCAAAAACGTAGTTCGTGCAATGAATCTTAAAATAAACCACTAAATTTAAGAGAAGAAGATCTATATAATAAAAACAATAACTAATCCTAGATTCTTATTATCGAAAATATTCAACTCATGATCGAAAAACGCTGTAATTCACTCATGCGCTGCGCGCATTCGTGAATTACTGCGTTATTCGATCATTCGTTGAATATTTTGCGATAATCAGAATCTCGGATTAGTTATTGTATAAATATATTTCCACTACTGACATCATCGATAAAGAAATATGTTAAAGCCTGGAAAGGAAACCTTTAATTTACAAATTAGATGATATTTACCTAATATTATACAAAAATGTTATCTGGAAATGGTTTCACTCTTAATTGGCATAATTTCAACGTCATTTCAAGTTTTGAAAATTATATATTTTTGATCAACAACTGAAAATTCTAAAAAGTTTAATTAATTTAATTTTCTTAAATCTTTTCTTTATAAAATGGAGCATTTATTATATAGTCCAAGATTTAAATGTCTTATTTCTATTTTTTTTAAAACATGTTATAGAGAATATATTGCCAGAACATCATTACATATAGATAAAGAAGAAAAGATAATTGAATATTAGAATGATCCAAAATTACAAAATGGTAATCGAGATTTCCAAAATAATAGTATCCTGAATATTTTGGATGACTCTGTTATTTTACAGCAATACCAATTGTTTCATCCACCACGGTCAGTCCGATTCAGAAATCGATTGGTTCAACCTTGTCACTTCATTGTTCACATTCGACAACGATGATGACAGATGTATACTGGATGTTCGAGGACATTACTGGTGCCACAACACGAATTGATAGTACATCTCCTCCTTCAAAATATGCAGGAGCATCTACGTCATCGCCATCTTTAGACGTCTATAGTTTTTCAACAAATGACCAAGGAAAATATACATGTTTTGTGCAGAACATCATTGGCTTAGGCCAAAGCCCTGAAATAGAAGCTACCTTGCCTCCAGGTATGTAACTAGGCTATGAAATTTTGTAAGACTGCGTTGAACACGGAAATAGACCTAGATTTTTAATTGCAAGCAATGTCCGATGTCACCCCCAGACAACCAATTTGATGATTCCACCTTATTCCAAGCCTCAAAATATACCTGGAAATCAATTTTTCTTGAAATCTGACAATGTTAAATTTTTTATGTATTTTTGGGGCAATCTTGGAAATAGCGGCCATTTTGGAAATTTTAAATTCTGAACAAATTACCTTGGCTGTTGGTCTAACTGTGTGCAAAGATGGAACTGTTTCCTTCAGCCATTTCAAAATAATCGCTCGGACAAAATGTGTGGAATAATAATAATGATAATAACAAGTGATAATGTGTTCGCATGCAAACACACAAAAGTCACCCAAACTAGAATAATTTTTTTAAGATTCTTTGAAAGAACAATTATTCCTCAATAAAGGACTCATTGTGTTTCTGTCTATCCTATTTCATCATATATAATCATTTCTAATTTAAATATTTTGAAGTGAAGTGTTTTAGGTTACATCAAGTTTTATCAGGTTAAATTTTTTAGCTTTGTGACTTATTAAACTGTCAAATCTTAAGTTGATAAATGCCAGATGTTTGAAGTGAAAATATTTTAAGTGTATAAATATAAAATATTACTATGAGTTTATTATTACAATCTTATTGTTTTCAATGAATATCATGTGATGTGTAATTATATACAGTATTTTATATTTTCAGCATCAAATATATATTATAATGAGATGTGTTATCCTTTCAAACATATCTTAATACCTGCCATCACTTTAACCACAAATTAAAGTTTAAAATAAAGCTGAAAGATTTATCATGCTAAAGGTTTTCAATGTAAAACATGTTAGATTAAAACAGTTACAGCTAAGGGGAATTTCATTCTTTAATCAGTCATCAAAAATCGGTTTTTGGTCTATAGGCCCAAAACGGTTGGAACAGTAATTTTGGACCCAATGTAACAAATGTAGATCTTAACAAAACACAAATTATTGCCATTACATGTAAACAGCTATCTATTACGGTTTAAGAGTAATTGTAAAAACAAGGCCTAGGGTCAAAGTTCAAAATGGCCAATGACCTTTGACCTTGACATTTTTAAATGTAACACCTATCACCTAAGTTGAATGGAAAAGGTTCGAGGTTTCCATCTCTTACCGTTTTCGAGAAATATATACTAAAAGATGTGACAAAAATTTCAAGGGGCTTAACTAATGAACAATTGACCATAGAGTTATGATCAAAATGTAACGGCAGTCTGTCATGACCAAACAAACATTTTTGTCATTACATTTTATCAGCTATCTTTTACGGTTTGCGAGTTATTCCAATAAGAAGTTTGAAGTCAAAGTTCAAAGTGACCAATAACGGCGGTCATTTTTGAAATTCCAAGACCTTTTTGCACATCTTGGGATGGTATCTACTATGATGCACAGTTTCCCAAAGACCGGACAAACCATCTATGAGATAAAGAGTGGACAAAACTAGCGTTAGAAGATTAGGAATAATAATAAGAATAGTAAGAATCAAAGTAAGAACAATAAGTCCCCAAACTTTGTTTTAATGACTTAAAAAGAAAAAGATGAAGAATCAATGATAGTTAATCTAAGGCTGTATATTACGCTTTCTCATGGTTAAGGACAACAGGCGACGATGAATTTCAGGCGTTGCACTATGCTTTGTCATATTAATAGAGAACCTGTAATAGATAATCTAAGGCTCTGTACTATGCTTTGACATGTTTATGGACAAAAGGCGATAGTGACTATTGGGTGACCGGTTTTGACGCACATGAGGATATTTTCTACTTAAGAGTAATTTTCTTTAACACTGGTTATGTTATATGTCGTTTGGTTGTTTAATACAACATTAATAATCAATTAACACCTAAGTAAGTGGTGTTCCATGTACAGAGAAAATAAACAGACGACTTTACAATTCATTACGAATCCTGATCAGCGCCATTTAAAGGACCTGAAATGAAGCACTTAGGGAAACGCTGTAGAAACTCATTTGAAAAACTATATAGACCCTCTTAATATTTAATGACCAATGGTGATAATTGAATACACATATTCAAGATCGAGGGTAATTTTTTTCCGGTTTAAAATTTTCGTGCTATTGTTTTCCAAACTAACCACATGACTAGTTTATCGCTAGGATGTAATCAAGCAGACCGAGCATTTCAAATAGAGTTAATGTCTTTCAGAGAATTTATTTTTCCATTGTTTCTCTGCGATTCCTGGTAGCTACAGCAATGTACTATTCAGACTTTTGTACAATTGTTGAAGTACAAATATCTTATATCACTGAAGGTACAAAATCAGAGGACTTAACATGTGTATACCGGATATGGCACGAAAATTTGCATGCTTCTCGAAACCAAATTTATAAGATAGGACTCTACTTCTATACTTAATTTCTTTCACATACTCAACAAGTATCGATAAAAGTTTTTTTGAATTTCAAAAAACATATCAAAAGCCTATTTGGTGTGTCTGTTGATGCTCAAATGGATATTTACTAAATGTGCTGCCGATAGTCGGATTTTGTTGTTTAGGAAAACCTTAAATAGTGCGTGAAATTTATTTAGATCATATATTTGCTATTTTGTTTAATTGTTAAGGTCCATTCCATGTTTATAACATCAAATAATTATTTGTACACATGTTGTAGCTCAATGCCAAGATCTTTTAAATGAACCAACTAATGATTCCTGCTGTTTAGGTAAGTAACATGTATTTTGTTATGTATTACCACTGCGGCGATGCCTCTGCTGGTGCACTGTAAGTCCACAAAGTTTTCACCAACCAAGTAGCCAGTACTTCGGTGCTGGTCCAAAAACCAATTTTATTTGGAAACTTGTTATATCTAAATTTAGGAAAATTTTATTTTAACCTAAGGAGTATCACCATCTTGCATAGCTCTGTCCTTGGCTGATTTTGTCTTGTCTATTTAGTCCTATTGGTAATTTGTTCTCTTCCAGCTTTTACAAATATTTTGTCTATGGATTTCCAAATGTTTTGATTTGATTTGCACTGAAGAAACATAAGTTATCTAAATGACCATATGCAGAAACTAAATTAACAGAAACTTCGTTATTTTGTTATTTGTTATTAAGCAATACTATATAGATGGGTCTCCTGAAACTGTTAAGAATTTTAGATCTTGAAACTATTTTTTTTTTTCTTTGTTCAAAAATTAACTATTGATAATTTTCAGCATAATTATTGACAAGGCTACTATATTTTTGTTTCTCAAAAACAATGATATTTAATGGGAATGGAACTTGCTCCAATTTACCCTTGAATTCACAGCTTAAGAATTTGACATATAAGACCAAACGATGGAATATTTATAATTTCACATATTTTTTTTTCCTTTGGAGTCAATTTTTAAAAGGAAAAGTGACTTTTGATGCCAATGTTTGAACAATTCAGAAAAGTTGAGGCCGGGGGATTCAAAAAAAAATTACTCACCATGGCAAACATGATCAATAACACCCCTAAAAGCGTTTAAGAAAACATATTTTGTTGTTGTCGAAATGGCCATATGCATAAACCAAATTCACAGTACGGTATTTTGTTTCTTTTTATTACAACTGGGACGATGCCTCTGCTGGTGAACTTGTTATTCCACGGAAATATACACCAACCCAGTAGTCAGTACTTAGGTGTTGTCCTGAAAAGTGATTTTATTTGGATACTTGCAATATCTTAATTTTAGAAATTCATTTAAAACTAAGGTGTATCTCCCTCTTTCATAGCTCTATCCTTAGCAGATGTTGGATTTCTATTTAGATATCTTAAGTATCTGGCACTATCAGCTTTCACACAATTCGGTTTATGGAATTTTCCAAATTTCGATCTGCACTTAAGTGACGTAAGTTGTCGAAATGGTCACATGCAGAACCAAAAAAAAAAAGAGAAACGGGACAGATGAAGGGATGTTTGGGTACCCATAAACCGGTTTAACCCTACCACTGGCTTTTGCTAGTGCCGGTAACAAGTCCGGCTGTCCCGAGTTGTTTACATTTGTCTATCGTCTTATCAGTGTTTTTTCCTGTGTGGTTCCATGCAGATTGTGGCATGTGATTGTAATTTTCAGCCATTGTAGATGTTTCCTGTTATCCACCGTTTTACATTTAGAATTCAAAAAGGTGTCATTTTTCAGTATTTTGTCCCCGTGATATGAGAAACAATGTGTAAAAATTTCATGATGTTCCAACAAGTATTTTGAGAAATATTTCTTGTGAATTTTTAGGTAAAATAAATACACGTTAGTAGAGCATTTCTTTTGTTGTTGTGTATATAATACATTACATTTATATTACAGCTTCATTTAGATCACGAAATGCACATATATGATCTAGCACAGTGTGAATACACAAGATACGGGAAACGTGTATTTACATGATACACCATAAAACGATACAAACAGTGTAAAAAGAAAAGAAATTTATTGATTTGCTAATTTAATAATCTTTATAGCTTACTGGTAAAGGGAAATAATTGACAGATGACAAAAGGTCAACTTGACTGGTTACCTGCGTTTTGTGCACTTTTTGTGCATTTGTTTAATTCCTCAGATAGCTTCTAGTTTTAAAAACAAATTTAGCGTATCATTACTAGATTTTTGATAATGTGTACTTTTAGCACAACGGCTTCAAAGTGATGAACCACTTCGAGTAGCCATGTTGGGAGAGCAGAAGGACTGTCGTCGATTACAACTGCTTTATACATTGAAAACTACCAATATACTCCACTGTGCTGTCAAATGTCTACAAACAAAAGATTGCATTGGAATGAGAGTTGTACAGAACAAAGGAGAATGTGAACTATTTTCTGGGGAGGCAGGAAACATTTCTTTGCCAAGTGTTTATTTACTGCAAAATTAAAGGACTTCGACAAATCGTCATTTTTTTAAATCAAATAGTAAGTTTAAGGTCGTTGCCAGTGTTAATTTCTGATATTTGGTCAGATATTAGGACTTTTCTGTTTTTTTTTTCCTTATCATATTATGTAAAATATTTTGCCCATGAACACCACTTTTCATGTTATATTCTAAAACAATGTACCTCTAAGGAGTTTTGGACAAATTATTTAGAAATTGACATTACTCCTTCACTCAATTTTCAAGAAATACCTATTGTTATATAATTCTATGAAAAACCTAGAAATGGATATTCCAAGTCAAACTTTTAATTGCTTATATCTCAAAATCAAGCACAGGAACCTATTATTTTTTCTTGTTTATTATAACCTTTTCATTAAATCCCAATAATTCAGAACGCTTGTATAAAATTTTCATTACTTTCATGTGAAGTTGGCAACTACCTTAAATTCATGAAACTTATTTGATATTGATGACAAAAATGATTAATTGGAAAACAAAATGCTGAAATAATCATCAGGATTAACAATAACACTGCAGTTCCTATGTGTACGATACTGGTTAGCACTACGGGAAAATGTCGATGACACAGTTTACACATACTGCAAATATTTTTGTTATATCCTTTCCACATATATTCTTTTAAGTCACATTTTGAGACATTTGTCAGCTTTTTTGTATTCATATAACATGTAGACATTTCACGAAATTGACGACTGCAGACTCTGAAAAATATGGGTCATTTCAAAGTTTATTGATCTTGAGATATAATTAGTTGGCTTCATTATAATTATTGAGCCTACGTATCGTGTTTAATATCTATTTATATGATCTCATTGCAATCTGGGAATAGAAAAAACGGTCAAACCGAACTGACCTTTCCCTTAAGAATGCATACAACGGTGGTTTATAATGCTTACTCAATAACATGAATTAATTGATGAGTGTTACTCCTATTAAAAAGTCAGTGAACATTTAACAGCTTTTTACTCATACAATTAATTTGCAATTGCAAATAAATGAGATAAACAGGATACAACAGTAAACACGACAAATTTACAGGGTGCTGGTACTATGAAATAATGTCTACCTATCACACGATCAGAACTTATCATTGTAAATTCCTAAGGCGATAGAAGTAAATTGTACTGTACTTTTGTTGCTTATTAAATGTATCTGTCTTTTCTTCCGTGGTCATTTCCTGCAATGGTACCCTCACTGATTTGTATGTGGGTGTGAATGGGGTGTGTGTGTGTATAAGTAGAGGATGAAAACCAAATCAGCTGTAAATCTAGTGGTATAAAATTATCTCCCTTCTAGAAAACTCTTCTGTCTCATAACTTTTTCGGAACAAATTAACAGCATGGCGACGAAAATAAACAATCAACAAAATGACAACGAATACAATATTTAGTAAAAACGTCATTCAATTCCCAGATCTTCACTTTGTAGTTAAAAAGTGATTAAACTTGCCCCCAAGAAGAGGTAATATCCGAATTCCTAACATAATTTACTGTCGTGATGAAAATATGCAATGGAAACACTGGTCAGAATCAATTGCTATAGGGCATTAAAATGCATGTACCCAGACTAGATTATATGTACAGATAGATTTTTTAACATACTTTATTTATAGGTAAATTTAGTAACGATTCCTGCATAAGAAACGCTGACATCCAAATCTAATTCTATGTTACTAGGCAAAATCATATCGTTTCGAAAAGGCACCATTTTCGTTTGATACCCATGATCTCAAAGGGTAATCATCAAAACAAGATTTCATTGGTTCAATATCCGTTATTGGTTATTCACAGTAACTTCGGTATTTAGTTATTCAATCAAGGAAAAAGGCGTGCCTTCAGTTAAAACCCTTTCAAAGACCCCATGTGCTTAGTGAATGAAAAATCGATATTGTTTATGTAACCTTGATGGTTGCGAGGTAGAAACGGTCGTTTTGTATACTTTATTTCGTCAAAACCACTGCGTGTACCCAGTCCAAAATTTGCCAATGAATCGATAAATATATAATTGCAAAGTATATTTTTTCCTGGAAATTCTTGTTATAAAGAAATGCCTAGATCCAAAACTCTTTGGAACCATGTATATTCCGGGAAATCTCATTTTTCAGAAGAAAATATGCAAGAAATATCAAAATATTTTGAAAATATCATTTGTCAATATCAAGATACGTCACATGAACATAACATTGTATAAATTTTCATGTTATAAGTAACTTTTATCAGGCCAAGACAACGAGTTACGCGTTGCAATCGAGATTTTTATCTTTTCTAAACGAGAGTTCATTTTCTATTGTTTAAATACTACCGGCTTTCAGACTGAAATCGTTCATAAATGATTTTATTGATGTCATCTTTCTGCGACCATTACGGTGTTTTAAATAATAAGCATCGAAATAACACAGAAGAAATTACAAGACAACCGTTGCTCCGGAGTCCATACCTAAACTTGTGTTTTGATTTTTTTATAATCAAACTAAATGCACAACCTCTTTTTAGATTGGCTGTACAGCATTTCATGATTTTTTGTAGCCATGAAAGCTCCGATTTACATTATGAAATTTGTTCTGCCGCACGGCGGCAGTTGGACCTGTAATGTTCTGAGTCCACGTCCATATGTCCGTCACAAATACTTGTAGACGCAACTCCTCAAACCGCTATTCGGATTTATATTCATTTTAAACTAGATTACATCACACTACAATTTGTTTCAATCAATAAAGCAGGATAAGTGAACCCTTATAAGGGACTTTTGATTCGTGTTCAATCCGGTAACAGATCTTTTTATACGTTAAAATGAAAACATCAATACATTGAGAGGGAAGCACTGTTGAGCTAAGGGTCATTTATATTTAATCGATTTGTAACGCTTCATGTTAATTTTTTTTCATCAATTAAAATTTAGTTAAACAATAGACCATTTGCCAATTCAAACGGAATTCCCGAATTTGACCTCGCGTTTTACAAACTTGGACAAAGGGAAGCAACTCTAGACCGGACAAACACGGTTAGTTTCCAACGTAAACTAACCAAAATGTAAAAATTATTTTCTCTTGACCTGTAAGGATTCCAAACCTCGACTTTGGTGAACTTTATCAAAATCATATGACCTTTTATGTGCCTGTTTGATTTGCTTTATATCCAAATAGATTTCATATACCAGAAAGCTGATTTATAAGGGTTTCTTCGGTAAATGTGACAACCTGTCCGGTGTCACGTGACGTTGATTGAGTCAAAATTTTAAAGAAAGGAACCAAAGTCGGTAATTGGCAAATCACCTATTGTCATATAGGAAAAATTATAAATGCACTTCAATGTCATAAATAACTTGTTTTTTATGTGGTATATATTTATTTTAATAGGTTTGGAAATCCAGTGCTGGTACTATGAAATAATGTCTACCTATCACACGATCAGAACTTATCATTGTAAATTCCTAAGGCGATAGAAGTAAATTGTACTGTACTTTTGTTGCTTATTAAATGTATCTGTCTTTTCTTCCGTGGTCATTTCCTGCAATGGTACCCTCACTGATTTGTATGTGGGTGTGAATGGGGTGTGTGTGTGTGTATAAGTAGAGGATGAAAACCAAATCAGCTGTAAATCTAGTGGTATAAAATTATCTCCCTTCTAGAAAACTCTTCTGTCTCATAACTTTTTCGGAACAAATTAACAGCATGGCGACGAAAATAAACAATCAACAAAATGACAACGAATACAATATTTAGTAAAAACGTCATTCAATTCCCAGATCTTCACTTTGTAGTTAAAAAGTGATTAAACTTGCCCCCAAGAAGAGGTAATATCCGAATTCCTAACATAATTTACTGTCGTGATAAAAATATTCAATGGAAACACTGGTCAGAATCAATTGCTATAGGGCATTAAAATGCATGTACCCAGACAAGATTATATGTACAGATAGATTTTTTAACATACTTTATTTATAGGTCAATTTAGTAACGATTCTTGCATAAGAAACGCTGAGATCCAAATCTAATTCTATGTTACTAGGCAAAATCATATCGTTTCGAAACAGTACCATTTTCGTTTGATACCCATGATCTCAAAGGGTAATCATCAACACAAGATTTCATTGGTTCAATCAAGGAAAAGGGCGTGCCTTCAGTTAAAACCCTTTCAAAGACCCCATGTGCTTAGTGAGTAAAAAATCGATATTGTTTATGTAACCTTGATGGTTGCGAGGTAGAAACGG
>MJUU01017383.1:17671-35702 GCA_002080025.1 Modiolus philippinarum | reverse complement strand
TGTAGCTGTCTCTTGCAGCAATAGTACCCAGGGGGAACGGACGTGATTGTTAGAAGTCAGTGTAGATTCCTAATAGGACAGGTAATATATACTTTGAAGTGTAGTATAGTTTAGGTCCTGTCAGTCCATACGTCGTGGCGAGCGGACACATCTCTTGGTACCCGTCAGCGGTCCCGCGAGTTACACTTCAATGGTTTTTATGAAATAAAAACGATACGCTAGGCTATGGAATAGCCTTGGATAGAAAATTGCGTGTTTGATTGACAAGGGTGTGGTGGCTCATGATGTATTTGTATACTCAAATCAATACTTGAAGTAAGCCTTTCTCGGTACTTCTTTGTAATTTCTTCTGTTGGTCTGCACATGTGATAAAACAGTCACTGATTCGATCAAACCTATTATTTTATGCCAACAGCAACTCACAGTAGTTTCGTGCTTTTGTTTTTTATTTTTTGTTCTTGCATTCTCCTAGGGTAGCTCTTTATTCTTCCGCAAAAAACACAATTCTATCTCTTTCCACCTTTCGTTCTCCATTGCCTAAGTATCTCCACAAACTACAATCATGCTTTGTTTAACACAATTGAAAAGTCTTTTATAGTATTTGTATATTATTGATTATTGCCCAATACCTCATCTTTATTTATTAACTTCTGGTTTTAAATTTATACATTACTGTTCTTATCCTTTTTATCATATCTAAATCTGGCTAAGCGATATTGCAATACCAATCCCATCATCCTCTACAAACCTGTTCCCAGTACCACCTATAGTAAATGTTTATAATACTTTTCAACGTCCACAAGGAAATTAGAAAAATTAAACCCCGCCCCGTTTTATCAGGACGAAACTGGATGCCATTTTGATTTTCGATAATCAGAAATTCCTATTGGTCAATAGTCTTCTGTGCATGCGTTCTCACTGCACAAGCGTACTCCTCACTTCACCCCAAGAACTATCTATATAGCTAGGCTATTCCATAGCCTAGCTAATTAGTATTTTTTTAATTGTTTTCACATTCAAAAATAATGTTAATATCAAATTTTTAATGTAAGAAATTGCTTTTTAAATATAATCAATGGGAAGGAAGGGTCAGGAAAGGGTGTGTGTTTTTTTTTGTATGGGGGGTGGGGGGGAATAAATTTGATAAATTTCCCAAATCATTAACTGATTAATCTGGTCAGATATAGATATCCCACTTGCTACGGAAATTCCAGGCATATTTGTGCTAATAATTCTGATAAAAAATTTTTATATTTCGATTGTTCAAACTTATTGTAATGACCCCATTTTATGAGTGGAGCCGGAGGGGGTCTCATCCTGGAGTCCATGACTTTATTTTTTCTAAATCCTGAACTACAAAGAAACTTAAAGACTAATTAATGATATCTCGTTATTGTTTGTTCAATTCTGATTCATGCAATAATAAATGAAGTTTGTTTTTTTATCACTGGTTTTTATCTACCAAGAATCAATTTTGCCAAATAACTGTAATTTCACAACAAAAAGCCAGACTCCCGGCCATTGCTAAAAACCCACTACCCTGATTCAGTCCTGATCAGTTAACAATGGATAATCCAGTTGTTCTGAAAGGGTTTCATTCGCCTCTCCCAAAATGCTTTTACCCCCCCCCCCCTTTCCAATTGCTATTGTGCTACCAATCTTCCAAATTGGTAACACAATTGGGATGAAAGAGGAAATGGATTGCTGAACCAATCTCAGTTGTTGCTATCAAATTGTATACCAATCTCAGTTGTTGCTATCAAATTGTATAATTGGTTCAACAATTTAAAAGTTGATACTCACCTCTGGATATCTTCTAAAACTTTTTTTGTCAGTTTATTCAAGAAAACAGCTCTTGTATACCATAAAACATTTCTTAGGATAGGTACAGGAAAATTCTTATCTTTACTTTTGCATATATTCTACATCACTTATATTTATCTTTGATATTTTTCACTTTTTCATTTTTCTATTTTTACCAAAAAATTATACAAATTGATATATTTTTTTTAATGAACATATACCAATCAACCAAAAATTTGTAATTAATTTAGAATATACTGTAAAACCAAATATTTGGCATTTTCAACTTTTTTTGCAATTCTTGAAAACTGAATTGCCCAACATAAATAAACAAACCATTTAGTTTAAATACCTGGACCTGTACATGTTACAACAAACCAATCATAAAGTAAAGAATTCCTGTGGTAAGTATTGTTAAACAAATTTTACAATTTGATTGCATCAATTGAATAGTAAAATTGTAAGATTGGCTCAGCAATCTTTTACTTCTTTCACTCCAGTTGTGTTACCAATTTGGAAGATTGGTAGCACAATAGCAATTGAAAGAGGTAAAGCATTTTGGATATGCACAGTAAATGGATCATAACCCTTGGCTAGCAAAGATTACAGCTTGATAAATGACCATCCATCATGTTACCATTCCTGATTGATGTTTACTGAATCTGTAAACAACTATAGGTTTTAAGATACAGTGACATGTTTATAGAGTCAGATGTTGTCTAAGCTGGGATAATACCTCCTGCATTTGCATTTTAGTTGTCGGAAGTATGTTGACAAAATAAAAAAATTCCAAATTTAAGTATATAGGCAAACGAATACCGAAGCAAGAACGAAGAAACGGGAATTCTAAAATCATAAATCCAAAATCACAGCAATTCATATCCAACATCAATTAAGACAGTATGACAAAGACAAAACAAATAAACAAAATGAACAAGAACACTACATAACTAAAGCACTAGCAGTGTGAACCCCTACAAAAACTATCAGGTGCTCAAGAAGGGTATCAAAAATAAATAATTTTTTTCGTGCAAAGCGCGGAAAAACTTTTCTGTCCAGAAAAAAAAAACATACCCCCCCTTCAGGTTAAATGGTCATTCCCTAAGCATGATCTGCTCAAAGAGTGGCACCCCTCACACAAGGTGATCATGTGAACAAGATATCCTGAAAGTTCAGTTGGAAATATGACTTACAATCATGATGGAGACAACTTGCAGATAACAAATGAGCTAGTTTGGCTCAGTGAACATCTAAAATCAGTAATGGTAAATATAAACAAGAGAATCTCAGGTTAGCCTGATCATGAGTAACTCACAAAGGCATGGCTCCAATAAACACATTCCATCAATGTTTCATTGTTATCAAGATTTTTTTTTTTTTTTTTAAGATTCAACAAATTTTATTCAACATTATCTGCTAACAAAAACCATAAATAGCCCAGGCAAGTTGTTTAGGGGCCCCTGTACATACAACTTACTCATTTGCCAGGGAAAATACTAATGAATAAAAAAGAGAAAATAAAACTCCCTTTTGTTACAATCCACATATGCAACAAGATATCAAGATTAAAGTCAATTCACAGCTACCTATCTCCTAAATCATAACAAAACTAGGTTAATTCAAAGGACCCAGGTTTTAAATCAATTATAATTCCATGGACTATTGTGGTAACTTTGGTTCAAACTAAAAAATGGTTTCAGACAAGATGGCCTTCAAAAGGTTTGCTGTATGTACAGTGTTAAAACTATGTCTTCCACTGGTGGCCATCTTGGATAAGATGAGAACTTGTTAAATTTTATTATAATAGGAGACAATAGAAATCTTTGTGGTCAAGTTTAGTTGCACTTGGCAAGACAGTTTCGGAAAAGATCTTTAAATGAGTGAGCCAAAAAATTTCAAATACAATGTACCATGGAATTCATCTTGAATTTACAGTCATGAAAAAAATAACAAATTTTCTTCCAACCATAAGAATGAAGGTTTATGTCAATTAAAGTTTTAGTTTTCGAAAAAAAAGTTACTAACTTTACATTTAACCATAGGTCCAATGTTAACTAAAATCTGCTATGATGGCCATTGTTTGAAAAAAATTTAAAAGAAGGGTTTGCACCAAATTTGGTTTCATTGTACCCTTAATTTCTATAAATAAGGTTCAGACATCTTAATTTTGCAACGAGGAATAACAATGTTTAACAAATCTGCCATGGCAGCCATCTAGAATTTTTATAGGCACTAAAATCACAGCTACAGGAAATTCCAATAGGCACTAGAATCACAGCCATCTGTAATTTCTTTAGGCACTAAAACCACAATCATTTTGTGTGTTCACCTTTAAGGTTTATACCACCCATCATAAATACTCATGTATAATGTATAATCATTTATTTTCGTGGGGATAAAATTTTGTGAATTGAATCTTTGAATTATTTTGTGGGGACACATTTTCATGGAATTGATGGCATATTTAGTCATTTGTATTACTTCAATTAAATTCATGGGGGTTTAAGGGGGTAGACCTGGGGTAGGAGGAGATAACTCTGTTTTTCACTTTTTTTATTACTTACACTAACAAATAGAATCATTACAATAGGTATTATCAAAATTTAAAAATTGTAATTTTTTTTCCACACAGCAAATACATATTAATTTTGTCATGAAAACAAATACCCACCATCAAGTTTTTTTTATAATGAATGCATTTTACTCTGCATTTTTGCAATGCTGTCCAAAGATAATGAATATATGTAAAAGCCGGATTTCTACCAAGGGAGGTAATTTATAGCTCAGATTCAGCAATTTTATTGGTTTTTACCCACTTTGTTCTAAATTAAGAAAAAATGGGACGGTGGAATTTTCTAAAATTTTGATATATCTTACATAAACTAGTTTTCTTTCTATTCTCAGTTTTTTGTGAATATTAAACGACAGAATTTTTTTACAAGAGGTGTTTAATAGTGATCAAAATAAAGTAAAAAATTCAGCCTATATTATTCAGAACATCCATGTATTTCAGTTCAAACTATTTAGATGTACTGTCATTATTCATGCTTACTTTCACACATGTGTAAACTAAAGAATTTTACATTTGAAATAATTTTAAATCAAATAAAAATTTAATTAGAGCCAATTTAATACACCATAACCAAGTCTTGAACGGACCAAACAATATGAGGAAACAGGGTATCTTTGATGACCACTAGACTTAAAACGGGGCGGTAAAAATTGTTGAAAATCGCTGAAAGTCAACATGAACATGTGTAGTTTTATGCCGAAAATATTAAGAAAATTAAACGAGTGGAAAATTTTAGGCCTACCCAGGTCTACCCCCTTAATTTCGTTGATAACTCTAACCCCACGAAATAAGCGAAATTTAATCCCCACAAATATTTCTGCTTTTACAGTATTCACTAAAAAAGTCTTGACCAAGCAGAAACGTTCAGAATATAAATAGTCCCACGATACCTTGGCATTCTTGAATCATTTCAATGGCACAGAATTGAAATAAAAACAATTTTGCATACATATTTTAATAGCAAAAAAACCTCTGTAACTAGCATTAAATGCTTAGACAAGAACAACACATAAATATTTGAAAATTATAACTGATAATACTTATATACAATTATATAAACAATGTAACAAAAATATACATATAAAGCTTTCTATAAATTAAAACTGAGATTTTTCCTAAAATAACAATGAACTTTCTGTAAAATACTCAAAAGTCAAAATATTTTTTTTTAGATTTGTGTTCCTTATACATAGCACTACATTGTGGTATTAGAACTAGTAGTGTGCTAATAATTATGCTATACATTTCATTATCAATTGCATTATTTCTTCAAAATTTTAAATAGAATAGTGAACAAAACATTCTGTAATGGGTTAAAATTTACATTTAAAGAGTTCCCAAACACCTAAGGGAGATAGCTGTATAAAAATCGGTGGGTCTTCCACAGAACACTTGTGTCGCCTGCACTACAGAAGAGCCATTTTTGTCCCAGTGAACATCTGAAATCTGTAAACTTAAATTGTAAAGTATTATGTGCATGCTAAGACTAGGAGAAAAACATATGCTGCAAATTTGATAAGAATATGAATATAGTTTTGGGGACTTGCAGATTAACAAACAGAAACAACAAATGAGGTATGTTGGCTTGGCAAACCTCTTAAATCTGTAAAATCAAAATTTCAAGTATAATGTGCATAACCAGACCTGATAAACAACATTTACTGAAAGTTTGGTTGGAATCTCACACACATTTGTGAAGGAGTTGAAGATTAACAAACCCAATTAACCAATGAGCAATTTGACTCTGTGAACCTCTAAATCTGTAAAATCTAAATTCTAAGTATCAGATGCACAACTACACCAGGTAAACAACGTATCATGAAAGTTTGGTTGGAATTGGCATTGCAGTTTTGAAGAAGTTGCAGATTCAAAACGCAACACTCACAAATGAGCAATTTTGGTTCTGTGAACCTCTAAAATCTGTAAAATAAAAATTCTAAGTATCAGGTGCACAACTACACCATGTGAAAAACATATCCTGAAAGTTTGGTTGGAATCAGACTGATAGTTTTGAAGGAGTTGCGGATTCAAAAACCGACGGTTGACACAGGATGACAACGTAGGACGATGACGCAGGACGATGATGACGACGTAAGACGATAGATAGTAATCCCTATGTGTCAATTCTGCTTACAGCAGGCAACACAAAAATCAGTTATATGTTTTAATTCAATATGATTTTGTAAAGATATTAAAGTATCTTGGTGATCACGAGTTTTGGCAATTTCATGAACTTTTTTAAATTTACAGGTTTTCTCCACTGGTCAATATGAAATAAAATAAATCAAATGAGCAGAATCGATTTCTGGCATGGTGTGATGCTACCACTCAAAATACACCAAGTATTTTATAAAGTATTGGTACAAAATTTTACTTTCTATCAGTCTATATGGTGTATACATGTAGGTCTAATTGACTATTTTTAATAGTAACTTATAGTGTCTACAACGAGACCTAAGTTGATAATGAAATTTCTCACATCGAGTTAAATAAATTTTGCAAATGTTTGAAAACGAGGCTTGCTGAGATCCTGCTATGTAAGTCAAAATTACAGATTTTGTGAAACACTTTTTTATTACCTGAACTTCACATTTTCCAGACATCCCCCACCATTATTGATGAGAAATTCATAACAAATTTATGTTCATAGTATAATTTAAGGGAATATTCCATAGATCAGTAAAAATAAATAACTATTATCATTTATTTTTAAGTTCAACAAAACCAAAAATTATTGTGAAAACATCCAAAGATATTGTTTCAGGCAATAATTTATAGAATTTTAAAAATATTCCAAAAATTGGGGTATTTCATGGTTAACAGAAATATCTTATGCACAATTATTTATCAAATGTAGAAAAATACATTTGAGGTAATTTGAGACATTTGTTAATGGTCCAATCAGAAATAACTGTATTGATTCCTAGTTATAAATAATAACTGACTGCTATAATAAACACTTTAATGACTTCCAGATACACCCTATTAAGTGGGTCTCGATGGGGTATAAGCGGGAAGCGGGATTGGCCTTTTTAAGCAAGCGGGAAACGGGATCATGGCAAAAAAGTGCACGTGAAAACCATGAAAGGATGTCTAGCGTGAAGTGGGAACTGCTCAAAATTGAGCCTGTGAAACGGGAAAAAATGGCTTCTTTAAAAGTTTTTGTAAAATATTTTCCCGCTCGGGAAACGGGAAAGTACAGAAAAATTGCCGGGATTTCAGGAAAGGGACCCCCCTCGAGACCCCCTATTAACTTGTTTACCTGACACAGTGCTACCTGTGCTGACTGAAACAATATTCACTACCGGATATGTACAATAATTTCAAATGAATAATTTTCAGTTTGATAAAATACAACTGCTGGAGCTTTAGCAGGAGAAATTGAGTTTTGTGTCACCCTAAATGGGACACCATCTTGTTGCAGGAAATTAAGATCTGTTGTGAGCCAAATAGTGGTAGTATCAGACTGACTTAATTTTTTTTTAATTTAGGTTGTTTTGATGCAATTACTCCATTTCTATGAGTGAAATCCACAATTACAAATTCAGAAATAATTTTGTATTTATGTACAGCTGACACCAATGTAAAATTTGTGAGTGTTATTTGCGCATGTGTTAAATTATGTAAAAATATTGACTTCAATGGTACAAAAATTTGATTTCGTTCATCGGTTGCATTTATAGATAATAAAACTATTTATTACATGTATATTGATAGCGGTGATTTGCCAAGATTTTGCAATTAAATAAATGTAGTATCGTCACCAACATAGTTAAGAAAACATCTTGGCATATTGACATGAAAAAAATTACATTACCTAAATTTTATTTTATTCAGTTTTGTAATCAAGTTGCAATTCTTTTTTCTGTGAATAAGAAAAATATGTCTTTGTTCTGGCTTTTGTATCAAAATGAGTTGCTACTGTGTAAATAGCCAGACAAAGTTTTAAATTATTGTTTTTTACCATTCAACCATATCATACAAAAAAAACCCACTTTCACTGAAAATTCAATTTAATGTTTTGGAATAAAGAGCAAATTTGATTTTACACAGAAACAACTAAACACTAATAGCAGATTTTATTTGCCAAATTTTCAGATACAGGAAAAAGATTTTATATGACTTGTGAGCTTGCTTTAACTTTTATGTGGACTGTAAAGGTTTATTTTCGTGTAAAATATTAGCTACTTCATCTTTAAGTTTTGCCAGGGTAGACAATCATTTGCCATGTTTCATGAAATCTGAAATCATGCAACCTAAATTTTATTTTTTCTTTCCCCGTGAAATGACATTTCACTTCTTGTACATACACACAATTCCCTTGTAAGAATCTCTTATTTTGGCAATGGGAAAAGTGAAGAATGAGGGCTTGTTTTAAATGGTAATTTCTGCAGATATCCAAAAACATATTGCATATTTTGTACCCTTATTATACCATTAAATTTATTAGATTGAAATTGGAATAAATATGTAATATTATTTAGAGCCTTAAAATTTTGTATTTTTCAAAAAACATATATTTTTCACATCTTTGTAATTTATACAAATATCTTCAAAAAATGGAATTATGATTATTTTTATTTTATCCAATATGGATTACATGTTTTATGTATTCTGACCTGCAGATTAAAATAATGACAAAATTTAATGTAATAGGTAAAACTGATGCAACTGTATATTTATACCTGACCTATTATAATCTTGGATCATTGGTCAATTCCTATTACTTAATCATTTTAATACTTGCTTCTACCTATTTCATAAACAGCTTCATCAATTTACAGGTCATTTAAGTCTAAATTGGCTGCTCAATTGTGACCATTTACTTCTTTCATACATACTGATGGAAAAATATCAGGTAAACTGTATGGTCGCATCTAAGTAGCTGTAGATTTAAATGACCTGAAAAGCAAATTGATGATGCTGTTTTTTAAACAGGATGACACAATTATTTGATTGGAAAAAATTGAATAATGACAAGGTCATAGTGGATCCACCATAAAAAAAGCATGTGTTGGCATACATATATTAAATCAATGATCATTTAGATTTCACCCTGGAAAACATATCACATTTGTGTGTATTAACATCATCATTAAATAAACATTTGTATGTATTAACATCATCTTTAAGTAAACATTTGTTGGTATTATTATCATCGTTAAGTAAACATTTGTGTGTATTGACATAATCATAAGTAAACATTTGTGTATTAACATCATCACCTTGTAAACATACATATATGTGTATAAACATCGTTGTTATGTAAATATTTATCTTTTAAAGATGGAAGTACTATGGTAAGTTAAATTCAATCTGAAATTGTTAAAATTGTATACATGCATAATACATGTGAAATGCAAACTCATACATAATTTTAGTTCCAACTCACTAAGTATGTAAATAACTTTTTGACAATTTTTATAATGAAAACTCTGGATAAGTTATATGTGAATTATGATTCCATTCCAATTTTCATTTCAATATTTTCATAAAGGGATAATTACATAATAAATGGATGTGGAAGGGTAGGAAGGGAAGTTTTATTTTTTGGACATTGGTCCTGGGTCATACTCAGTATGTGGCCACTAGTTGTATGTGATGTTTTCTACTATAAGTTTATTGGTGTTAGGTTATTTTGAAAGTCCCTGTCTATCCGCTACATCCATTTTAATGGAATAGCTCAAATTCCCAATCATGCTTTGAAATAATTGTCAGTTACAATTCACACTTACACCCCCCTGAAAACCTCTTTTAAGATATTGTGCTGGAAACTGATATCCCTAATACATTTCTGTTGAAAAAAATAAGTGGAAAAAAGAAACAGCTTCATGGAATAAAATTAAATTACACTGGGCATTTTGTATAAATTAACAACAAAAATGTATGTTACCGGCACAAAATTTATAAAATTAACGTAAAATTATTCTCTTAAATGTGATTAGGGAGCAATCTTAAATTGATAGCATTAAGACTGAAATTTCCTAGTGAAAGAAAAGTGGTACTTACTGGTAATTGTGAATTTATTTCTAAGAAGTGACTTCACAACAGACATTCAAAACTTTATTGTTAGGTAAATGTCTCCTGGCATTAACATCTAAAAATTAATTATAAAGTATAGCCCAAATTAACCCTTCAAAAACCCTGTGATGATTTTCAAAAATATTCAACTCGTTAACCAAAAATGTTAAAATGTGCTTCATGCTTTCATTTCTGAATAACTGCATTTTCTTATCATTCATTGAATAATTTACAATGATCAAAACCTTTGATTTGTTTTTAGTATAAGTCTTCATCTAATGAAGCTAATTTATTATATTTTCAACTAGATATTTTGTATATATATATTTACAACAACATGCCCCAAACAAAATTAGAATTACAAGATTGTCACAAATAAGTCATTTATTATTATGGTGGGCACCTACCCCATTATGGCCTTACTTGAGATTAGCAGGAATGTATATCTTATATAATATAAGTATGTGATACAAAACTGTATATATATATATGTAGAAAAAAAATATATACATACATGTTAATGTACATGTATTAAATGGGTCATGGAAAATCAGTGAAAAGCAAAACAAAGCAAAATAATTGTGTACACAAAAATTTGAAAGGTTCATCAACAAAAATGTTCATATTAACTACAAAGCTAATGTTTTTGTTGCAGGAAGCAAGTAGAAATGTGAATTTCCCACTGAAATTTTGTTATAATTTTTCCAAGATATCAAGATAATAACAGTTTGTCAGTTATGAGAGAGAATATATCTTGTGTGTTGCCTTCTCATTGTGCTGCACTTTATCACATTTTGATGAGAATGACATATATACACACAACATGTAGATTACACCACAAGATCCTGTTCATTACCATATTTTATCCACTAGAGATAGTTGAATTTTAAAATTCTATTTGCAAGGCTTGCCGAGCATTTAAAAGTTATTAAATTTAACTATCGATAAAATATCGTAATAATCGGGATAGAATGGTGGAATCTTTTTCTCCAATGATAAATGATAAACACCGAGAATTGTATTCCGAATATATTTGGTGGGAAATAGCACGGGGCTTTATTCAACATATGTAAATTTATCTAACAGGTCAAAACCGGTTTAAACTTGACATATCAATAGAGAATTTATCCAATCAGAAATTTTGTTTATTAACAGACATAGGATAAAATAAATGATATATTCATGTTTCAAACTATATCAGTTGTTTTTCAACCAAATATAAACAATTTTAATACTAAAAATAATACTGAATGTAACAAACAGAATGACAAATAAATTATAAAAATGCACAAATCAATATGAAAAAGAAAGGAAATGGGGTAAATGTCAAGTAGACAACGTCCCATATCCAGGTTAAAACGACCCATCTAGGGTTCACCATACGGTCTTCAATACAGTGAGGAATCTCACACCATATAGCAAGCCCTAAATGGTCCCAAAAAGGTAAACCATTTTACATTTAAAGTGTTATCTGCCCCTGGTTTTAAGTGACTAACAAGAAATTAAAAATTATATAATTCACTCGTAAGAATCTTAAGAGTAATTTTCTGTGTTGTTACATTACAAAAAGGACTTATTAAAATGCTTAATATCCTGTTTTTTTTTTTAATAGTACATGTGCTGCAATTGAAATGCACAAAATTCAAACTGAATATACTAACAGTCAAAATAAAATCTGCATCAAATAAAAACAAAATAGGCTAACTGCATAAACACTTTATTTTACTTAACCAGATTCGTATTCTCAACTTAGAGGGAAAATGTTTACCCCAATTAGGCCCAGAAAAGTTATTTCTATTTGGCGTCAGTCTGTGCATTGAAAATATGTAGTTTTATAACAAAACAAACAAGAGATATTTCTTTCTCGAATTAAAAAGGTAGTTTATGCATCGATTAAGAAAACCATAAAATTAAATTGGTTTGGCCTTATCCTGGTTTACTACAGAATTAATTATACATAAAAAAAACTATGAAAACAGCAGATAATGTTTCAAATTTTGATTCTTTTTACAATGCACACTGGAAACAGAAATTTTTTTTTCTTGGTCCCAGGAATGAAAAATTATAGCCTATATTATACGGTAATGGATAAATATTTTTACCCTTATTTCTAAAACATGGTCAAAGTATTTGGTCCCATAATATGATTGGTTGAACATTTGAATAAGCGTTTAGGCATTCAATTATTTTTGAAAGATTATTTGTTAACGACCAGATCTCATAATTATTGGCTGTCATCACTGATATTCATAAATCTAAAGGAACAGATATATATAGATTACACCACAAGATCCCATTCATTACCATATTTAACCCACTAGAGATAGTTAAATTTTAAAATTTTAATTGCGAGGCTTGCCGAGCATTTTAAAATTTTGAAGTATAACTATCGAGAGTAGATAAAATATGGTAATAATCGGGATAAAGTGGTGTAATCTTTCTCTAATGATCAACGATAAACACCGAGAACCGTTTCCAAAAAGATTTGGCGGGAAATAGCACGGGGCTTATTCAACATACGTTGAATAAAGAAAATTTATCTAACGGGTCAAAACCTGTTTAAACTTGACATATCATTAGAGAAAAATTAATAAATTATTCATAATCATTGAAGAAGTGATTAGAAGTGAGGATATTTTTTTAAGTACACAAATCCAACATGGACAAAAAGATCTAAATAAATGTATTCTAAGCCAAGTTCAAGCGAGGATATGTTTTTTTGTTTTTGTTTGTTTGCTTTTGTGGGGGTGGTGGGGTTGGTGGTCTGAATTAAAGTCAAGATATTTGGAGTTACATAATTAAACAACACTTGATTGAAATTATTTTTTTACATTGATTAACTATGAGGAAATATGACTAAGATGAATAACCCTGTATGTACACAAAAACCCTCAGAGTTACGGCATAATCTGCCTTAAATTATTCTTGCCATCAAGAGGTCATGAGAATGCACTACAAATTACAACATGATTTTAGTGGTATGTTACTACAACTATTAGGAACTAAGGTGTATGTCATTGTCTGACAGAGCATAACCTTTCAACAAGAAGGTTTTTCAATGATGAGAACATGCACAGACTTTATGGTAAGCACTTTATGGTCCACACTAAATGTCTACTAATGGCTCATTCATTTTAAAAGCACCTATTGACTAAGGATTCAAAAACAAAATCATATCATTTTGAATTCAATGTTTTTATATTCCTGTACATGTAAATTCATAGATATACTTAATTACAAGAAGAGAGACACATAAATATGTCTTGGCCGTGGCACTGTCCAAGTTGAAGTACAAATATAACAGTTCCATTAGAATTTAGCCTTATCACAAAACTTAAGGTAATAGACCTCGATTAAAGGAGATTACTTTAAGTCGGAAAGGCGTTTGAAACAGACGTTTTCATTGATGGTTTTTAAGCATTGATGTGAAACAGAATTTATGTAATGTTTGTTACTAAGAAGCTTAGACTATAGTTATGAAAATCTTCAAAACAAACATACATATGATTTTTAACAGCAAAATCTTCAGTCCTAAAGAGGTTCTATTTAGACAGATTTCACTGTAATTTCATTACCAGATCCGAAAAGAATGTCCAATACAAGTTTCTAACACTATTCCTCAACATTTATCAATAAAATGTTTACAAAAGCTTCTTTCCCTGACAAAAGATTAGGCCCTATCAAGTTGATTTGTAGATTCTCATCCACCTGTAACAAAAAATCTGGGGCAGGTGGGAGGGTTTTATTTTATATTTTTTACTGATTTTTCACTTAAATTGATAAGAATTTAAAGAAAATTTCTGAATAATTAAAAAAAGAAAAAAAAAAAATGAGCTTAGAAAAAATGGGGCGGTTGGGGATGAGAATCTATAAATTAAATTTGATGTGGCCTTAAGGAATGAACAACAAATAACATTGAGACAAAAACAAAAGTAAAAAGGTTAGGAAAAAAATTGGGACTATAAAATTTCTATAAATAGAATCACAGATCAGCAAGCACCTATCACAAAGCTAGGTATTCTTTAGAGTTTCTCATCTTCTTTAACTGTTTCTTTAATTCTTTGACAAAATCTGCAGGCTGTACAACGATCGAGATGTCTTTTCCAACTGCATTAAGTTTAATTTCAATCTGAAAGTAAAAATTAATACAAATGTGTATATGCATAGTAGTTTTATAGAATTTTGATAATTAGTAACTTTAATAAGGAAATAACATACTGTATTTTAGGATTCCAGGGAGGTAAATTTCATATTTTACTGTTACAAATTTAGTTACCTAAAAATACAATAAGGTTATCACCATTCTAAACCCTCAAAATAAAAAAAAGGCAAAAAAAAACAATGGCACTTTCTTTAAAAAAAAAGCTTCAAAACATGTTATATGTATATACAAAATCCATGTAACTCATCTTAAAACACAAAAACAAAGTCTCTAGAATCTGATAAATTTGTGGATCATTTTGTGATGAAGCTTGCCCAGTAAGCCTAGCATCAAAATTCTTCTGGCTTGTAAGATGACAGCTTTAGTACATGTAAGTTTCCATCGCAACACTTACTTCATTGCCTTAAAATGACAGATTTAGTGGTCTATTACTGTATTCCACCTTATTAGCGCCCCTGCTCCAATAAGTGCCCCCTCCCTGTATTTCAAAGTCAATATGCGCAAAACTTCCTAACTGCCAAAATTTACTATAACAGGTATATTATTGCCGTAATTTTAAGAAACAGATGTTTACATACCTCCCACGACTCTAGAGTAATGATATCTATTAATTATGCCGAATTCGCATGATTGATTACTATTACTTTCTAGTTCCACCATGATTCTAACAACTGGAAGTTGAAGACACATTATAGAACTTAATAACAATGACAGTACTGAACATGCATATATTCCGGTTTTGCAGATTCAATTAAGCGCCCCTGTTTTTTTAATTTTCTAAGTGCCCTCACGCTTATTGGGTCGAATACGGTATTTAGTTTCCAAAGCAACACTTACTTCATTGCCTTTACATGACAGATTGAGTTGTCTATTATTTAGTTTCCATAGCAACACTTACTTCATTGCCTTTAAATGACAGATTGAGTGGTCTATTATTTATTTCTGTTATCCACCAATTACACTGAGTTTCTCCTTCTACAGACTTGGCATGTTTTGGGAGTCCATGTTGTGCTGCAAGCCCTCCTGGATCTACATAACTTATCTATAAAAAAAACATATTAATTTCAATAACCTCAGTAATAGAATATTATAAAGAAGTTTACAAAAAAAGGAAGTACCATAAAATTTTGTAAGTCTTCGAATACTCCCAAATTCAAAACAAAGTTATGAAAAGACTGGAGAAGGGTCAACCATAAAAGAGACCACTGAAGTTTTAAATTGCATTCTTTCAATCTGATTGATTCTAAAATGAGTCCTCCATGGAAGTCTTAAGCTTGTGTCGCCTGCACTGCTGTTGTAGGAAACACAAATTTCTAAGTTGGTAAACAGGAAGTAGATGGCTGACAGACCTGAATTCGAAAAGCACAATATGGAATCCCATAATAAAGTCACATACAAAGTTTTAAGTGGCCATGAATTGTAGTTGCTGAGAAAAGAGTAATGAAAAGTTTGACTTTTGACAGTATTTGTAGAAATATTCTAAGTTGGTAAACAGGAAGTAGATGGTCGACAGACCTGAATTCTATAGGTGCAATATGGAACCCCATCCTTAAGTCACATATAACATTTCAAGTGGCTGTGATTTGTAGTTGAGAAAACGAAAATTTTTACTATTGACAATATTTGAAGAAATATTCCAAGTCAGTAAAAAGGAAGTAGATGTCGGACAGATCTGAATTTGATAAGCGCAATACGGAACCCTATACTTTATAGAGACTGTGATTTGTAGTTGCTGAGAAAAAATGTTACGAAAATTTTTACCAATGACAGTATTTGTTGAAAATATTCCAACAGTCAGTTAACAGTAAGTAGATGTCCTACAGACCTGAATTTGATAAGCGCAAAACGGAACGCTATACTCAAGTCACATACAAAATTTTCAAGTGGCTGTGATTTGTAGTTGCTGAGAAAAGTGTTACTAAAAAGTGGCGTGGACAACTACAACAACAACAACGACAACGATGTAAGATGACTAAAGTAATCCCTATATGTCGCCATACACTACGTATGCAGGCAACACAAAAAATGGCCTTTTACAAAAATAAAATGTCGAAGAATTCACCCATGAATTGATATAAAGAACCTCCATCCTACAATGAAGAACAATAAGCATATCATATAACCAGTATGAAATCATGATACAACTTGTTTCTTTTTATAAATGTTTCCTGTCCTGATCTTCATTCTGTTAGTAAAAATATGGCAGAAATGATCGATGTTTACAGAATTGTAAACAATTCCAGCAACAGAAAGAAGATTGCGTCGTTTATGCATGAGAACAGTGGTCTGTGGTGGAAACATAATAAACGTGAAAACTAATCTCCTGCACACAATATTTATCTTGATACTATCATACCATATTTTATGAAAGGATATGGAGTAAATGGACATGTGACCACAACACATATGTTAACTCCAACTGCAATAATTTAAATGAATGGAAACTAATTCATCATCAGCAGCACTAGAACCCAAACAAAGGAAATCCATGCATAATGCCAATAAAAAATGTTTAAAATGCATAAAACCAAATGAAATCCAATTAATCAGTAATATCAAATATAACTCAGGACAAAACTACGATGGAGGGAGTTAAACCTTAGGTCTTAGAATTTACATAAATTTATATAATAGTAATTGAACAAAGTGTACAGATGAGATATAATCTCATGTACAAGTACACCATATCTAAGAAAATTAAAGAGCATACATCTCTAACATGGGGAATTGTTTTACCAACTCCACACTGCATTAAAAGACAAACTCCTAAATTAAATATTTTATGAAAGGATATGGAGTAAATAAACATGAGACCACAACACATATGTTAACTCCAACTGCATGTCTAGATATAATGATATTTAATGTACAGTAGTCCCTCTCTTGAGAGGCCACCCCTACTGCAATGAAAAACTGGCCTTTCAAATGAGGTGGCCTTCCATGAGAGGATTCTCTTCTGACCATTCCAATTGTTACAAGTTTAGAACATACAAGATCTCTTTTCCTCTCTGTGTACGAGGAAGAATATATACAATTATCATCATCTTTAACTCACTTTACCAGTTTCTAAATTGAATATATAGAAATCTTACAATTTTGTGGGATTAGGTAAAGATTTTGAAGAAAAATTGCAAAACATCATATTTTGTATCTTTGACATTCTATTTGTTCTTAAAATCGTGTTCAAAGAAATTTTTTCAATAAATTTACAACAGGTATTGTCATTATAGCTTCAAAGAAAAAATTAAATTTTTGATTATTTGAACACAGATTTTAAAGGGAAGTAACCCATAACGGTAGAACGGTATTAAAAAAAAACAATAAACAAAAAGTGACAAAAACAAACATGAATTTTCTTGATCTGATGATGTTTTCTCAATTATCAAAACATATTTATGGAATGGAGTAAAATATTAACAGCTTAATTGGGCCATTTAGCAGGACATGTAACTATGTAATTTATGAATGGGTTA
>MJUU01017383.1:0-14322 GCA_002080025.1 Modiolus philippinarum | reverse complement strand
CTCTAATAATAAAAGATGGCTTGCATAAAGTATTCCTCAACTGGAACTAGAATATTTATACATGTATGTACATCAGTGACTCTCAAATGATTTTCAGTTTCTTTAGATTCTTGTAAAATTAGAGATCAAATGACATCATACTTTTATGATGTCCGAGATTCAATCAATCAAAAATCAATCACTAAAAGTTTTACTTGCCTATTTGTGTCAATATAATTCTTATTTTGATGATCTTGAAATTTTTTGTTTGTCCTCTTCCAAGGGAGATAAGCTTGCAAAAGGGTAATACTACCTGAATTTGGAAAGCAATCATTAGGTCTAAATAACAGTAACTTGAAACTTTAGAATCATTCCATTTATGTTCTTCTTTAACTGTTTTTGTTTTTCCCTACTTTCTTTTCCAAGTGTTTTCTCTCTATACAGATAGTGATCATTAGATAGCATATAATGACATTTAAAAAACTTACCAAACACCATTCAAACAATCAACCAAAGCTATTTTATGACAAGCTGCTGGTGTTATTTTTACTATAATTCCATGAGAATGTTGCTCTTGTTTAAGAATGTCAATTTCACTTTGCTTCAGTGGTAAAACTGGAATCAACCCTGGAGTAGTACTAATCCTTTGTCTCTCTCGTAATGATGTCTGCCGAACAATAACTGAAAATTAAATTGCAATTAAATGTAAAATCCAATAAGCTTGATTGTTTTAAGATAATTGTACAAAATAAATTTTGATGTTACCATATATGTGTATTCTGATGACTGTTAATCTTATAAAGGAGTTTCAAGATGTTGAAAAAAAAGAGTTTATGAACAGAAAACAGTCTTGTTAGTATGAATTGCATTGCAGAATTTAAATGAGGTCATATCTTTGACATTTTTTGTTGTTCTAACCATACACATCTACAAATTTTATAAAAAATAATAGTAAGGTAAAGTTTTGGACACAAATATTGTCCTTGGTTTAGTCGTTTTGGATTGACGGTTCTGTTCTCGCTTACTATAGGGTCTGTAAGTCTCGTCATGTGACTCACGAGAATCCACGATTAACAGGCAATTCGAAAACATTTCCCGCCAAATCATGACGTCTAAGGATTATGACGTTCAAATTTTTGTTTGAAACGTCATATATCTTTGTTTAAAATGTAACTTCCGGGTACATTTTTTGATCCCGGAAGTTCCAAAATCGTACGAGACTTACAGGCCCTATATAGAAGTGATATTTGTTATTCAACTTTTGTCCAGGAGAAAAAGAATCTTCAAAATAATACTATTGTCAAAATAATGCTTTTTGGGTATATTTTAATTCGCACAAAACAAAAATTATTCAGTTTCATTGATGGAAAGTCATTTTTTGTTTATTAAAATTTGAAATGAAATCACTTTATAAACAATACTTTGTTTTTGAAACTACTAGAGGTATACAATGGTATATACACATGTATTATACAAACCTCTAGCTGGATCTGAATTTATATTACATGGAACATACACACTCTGACTACGGGCAGTCACACTACTTGGTTTATTTCGTCTTGGGGGTATTGGGGGCTCTCCCCTTGTCCCTGTAGCATCTTCATATTCATGACTTTCATTACAACCTTCTTCTTCATCATTTTGTTCTTCTCTGTTTGACGGAACATTAAACTGAAATCCATCATGACTTGGTGAAGAACTTCCACTATTTCTTGCATAGTCATTTGCAATAAATGTTGGTTGTGGTTCATGTTGTACAACTGGTCTAGTTCTCTTTGGTACCTCATAAAATGAATCTGTTGAACTTTCTGTGACTGGTGGACCAAGAACAACAGGTTCAGCACTTTGGTTCGACACTGATTTAGAACTAACACCAGGCATTGGTTGTGAACCAAACCAATTTCTATTTAACACTGGTGAATATAAAGCCTCCCCAGTATTTTTTCTCACTGGCTGGGAATGCTGGGATTTCACAATATCATACTGTGAAGACATTTCTAATGATTGTGGACGCTCCTGCCGAGATTTTGACCGACTTGAACTTTCTTTGTGTGATGGATCAGAAATACGAGTTGGAAGTTTTGGAACATCTTGCGTAGACTGTGGAACAACATCAGAATGTCTAACTTTTGGTGAATTTGATGCAGGTCTTGAATGACGCTTGGGTGAAGGAGTTGCCTGTCTCCTTTTAGTCACATTTATTACTGTTTTATGAGCAGTAGGAAAACTTAAATCTGAATCGTTAACTGGAGTAGATGGGGATGTGGGTGATGGAGGAAGATTTAAAAGGCCAGCTTTTGTTGGCAATGGGTCCATATTTGTTGGTGTTCTCCTAGGAGTGTCTGGAGAGGATGAATTAGACCTTTTGTAATCAAGGTCAAAGTTCAGTGGTGGAGGCATTGGACATTTTTTGCCTCCATGTAATTTAGATTTTCGACCAATATGTCCATTTTCTGAATTCATATTTTCATGACTATTTTCTGACAATTGTTTACTTTTATCGCTAGTTTTCACCGGAGCAGTACATTTACCAAAATCGTAAATATTTTCCTCTCGTTTACTCTTTTGAATTGCTGGAGCCTCAACATTTTGAATTTTGCAAGTTGATTCCTCTAACTGTTTAGGATCTAAATCACTACGAGGCATGTTCACATAAATTTCATTTTTTGAGGCCCTCTTTGAAGACCTTCTAGGAGGTTTAAGCGGGCTAGTTTTAGATGCGTCATATGATAATTCCACATAAGAATTTCCTCCGTTCGTTTTATGAGAATAAGCAGTGTCATTACTCAAAGCATTTTCAATATTATCATATAAATTTCCTTCTTTCTCAATTTTCTTTTCTGTTAATTGAGATTTATTTCCTTTTGGAACAGATGAGTCATTAACCATTTTGGTGGTTTCTTTTTTCGTGTTGTTATTATCTAAGTCCATTTTCTCCGAGCGTGAAGCATCATAATTATTATAATCAGCATTCATATAGTCATTTTCACTAGATTGATTAGCCATCACAGAATCAAAATCTGAATATAAATTCTCTGGTCCATTTTGAGTAATTTTTGTACTAGATATCTTCTCTAATTCCTCAAATTTAGATATCCTTTTTGGGAGTTGTACAGATGTATTATCACTCGCCTTTTCGATCAATGGTCTAGTGTCAGCAACATCAAACGCTGCTTCGTACACTCCATCAACCTCCTCCTCTGTCTCACTTGACTCTTCCACCAATGTATTCCTATCCCCAACTTCAAAAGCAGACTCGTAAACTCCTTCCGAATCTGAACTGATGTTAGATTTAATCTTTGTCACCTGGCTGTATTGATAATCGTTCTTCATGGATTTATTTCTGGGGGGTCTTAAAGGAATTTCTTGAATGCTTTGTGAATCATCTGTTGGTAATGAGAAAGATCTAGGTAATGTTAGGGCAGAACGAGACTCCAGCGAAAAAGGATTTTCTAATGTAGAGTTTACTTTCAATGTATGGCTGGCATAAGCCTCCATTTTCTTTTGCTCAAAGAATTTCTCATCAACAAAGTCATCTTCTGAGGTGTCTGGCTCACTTCCGTCTGGTTCTTTTTTCAATTCTGATGCAACCTGACCTATAAAAAATGATTAAAATACAGATATACAAATGTTCATACTTGTATAATGTAACAATTTAAACAATATTTAGGTAGACATTTTCAAATCTGTGGCAAAAACCTTTATTTCATTAAATTTTCATTCTTTGTCTATGCTTTATTGGAATAACTCTGGTAAAAGACACATTCTGTCTTTAAAGTTTTGATTGGGTTGATAGACCATTAACAGTTTGGTATGTTGAGTGAATTTTAATCAATGTTATAGGTTTATATTGGTTTTGTGCTAAAATGCTGAATATTTGGTGGATAAGAGTTGTGTTTCTAACTTTTACCACATATTTTTTATCATTAATTATATATTGGATATGAAAAAGAAAGGAAAGGGGGTAAATTCTAAGGAGACAACATCCCATCTCCAGGTTAAAACGACCCAAAACAAAGCATAAAGGGGTTACCGTAAGGTCTTCAATACGTAAATATTTAATACATGTATTTTAACTGAAGTGTCAGTTTGGCAATCTTTAGGCATTTGAAAACTAATTGATCAAGGGAGGGTTAAATTTGGAAAAAACACTAGGCAAGTATAGACTACAGCTGTCAAGGATTGAAGACTGATTCTAATCAGTAATTTAAACAATAATCAAGAATGATTTGTGTACTGTTTTGCATATTTGGAATGCCCAAATGATGCAGAAGGGGCTTGATCATCGAAATGCTTCAAATAAACAATGAAAGATATGGAGTAAATGCACATGAGACAAAGTCACTACAAATACATGGTAAACAAGCAATGGAACAACACTTTTATTGTTGTTCTTCATCTTGAAGTCACCATGAGGCTTTCCACAATGAGCTTTGCTCATACCTCATAGAAAATTCTAGATGGCCCTAGCATCGGTTTGAGCCGAATTCAATGCTTTGCTTTCATGAATGCAGGATAATCAAAAAACATAAAATAAACTGGCAAAGTGTTCTTACAACTACTGTCATCCATTGCCCAACAAAAACCCAACAGAAGACAACCACAAGATATAAACAACCACAGGGCACTCATCGAGTCAATTGCAAGAAAACTTGGCAATAAAAATAGTGAGATGTGGGCATTATAAACAGATGTTCAGAATAATATGCCTTAGACCCCAGTGCTCACGCCAAGTTATGAAATGAGGAATGTCTATTTTTATCAGTTTAATTCCGACGATAACAGAAATTTTTAAAAAATGTGCCCAGTTTCTACGTTCTATGTTAAAGCAGGAAACGAAATTCTGAGTATGCTTAAAACCATTTTTGATTTTTATAATTATGGTAAAAAAAAATAATACAGTGTAACTCTAAGTCTCATCTGTACAAAGATCTCTTGAGTCATAGAGTATTTTAATTAACGTAAACATTGTTTTGCAAAGACAGAAATGACGTCACTCTATCGGCAAACCAGTTATCCAATCGAAAGCTGCGACTACCATGAGGCCTTCAATAATGAGCCTTTCTCATACCACATAGTAAGTTCAAGACTGTCCCAAGCACCGGTTTAATTGATTGACAGATAATCATGAATGCAGGATCGGCAACAATAAAATAAACCAGTGACAAAGTATTCTTACACTTGCTGTCATTCAATTGCCTGACAAAAAGACCTAACAAAAGACAACCACAACATATAAACAACCACAGGACACTCATTAAGGATGTTCACTGGTCATGTTTATGTATTTCTGTCAGATTTTCGGACTTCTCTAGTTTTGTCCATTTTAAAGCTTAATAATATTTTGCCCGGTGACCCCCAAACTTTTTCCCATAATTTCATTTTATACACCTTTTTGGGCATTCTGACAAAGTTTTATTCAATTGGTGTTATTTCATCACATTCATTATTGGATAAACATTCCTCATGTTAAACCTATGAAAAATGCAGAGGAGTTCAGTTTCCCGCCATTTTTTGAAACACTTGTAACTGAAACATTACATCGGTAACCTTTCAATTTTTTTGGCTTAAATTACTTCTTTTACAATTTTCTAATTAAAAATCACATTTAATTGAAATCCTTGTTATTTTAAAATTGACCAGCAAACATCCTTAAGTCAATTGCAAGAAAATTGGCAATATAAAGAAGTGAGATGTGGGCATTATAAACAGGTGTTCAAAATGAAGTCTTTCTGTCTCTAACCATTTACTCATTTTTGATCGCTAATTCTCTTTTGGGATTTTTAACAATACTATAGTTTTGTTTTGATACTGGTAATTGTATGAAATTTGATATCAAATCATAGATCCTAGTTTTTTCTGAGAACCATGGAAATTAAAGTGAAAATGTAGGAGTAAGCAGTCCTCCATCACTACAAATTAAAGCCGAGAAATTCTTTACAAAAAATTTCAATATATTGTTTCAGTAAGAAAACAACCAAGTTATCAGCAAATAGTGAGTAGGTAAGTGACTGATGTGAATTGAGAAGACATAGTGCAAATCATCATACCAAATCTTCAGATCAATATCAAATAATCCCTACCTACACAAGGACCAACCATGCAAAACGTTAAGTGTTTCTTTGGGGCACATTTCCATTATACTCAAGAACCCATCAAGTTTTCAATAAATTGCCCCTGACCCTACCCATTCATGTACAATTATTTCTGGAAACCCAAAATACTGTGATTTGTTTTCCTGTTTTTAAAATTCTCTTGACAAATTGCTTTTGAACTGTAGCACTTAATTTACCTGAATTCAAATATTCAAAGCTTGATTTAGACCTCTGAATCCCATATGCAGCTTTGGATGTGAATGCTTCATCTGGGATGGGTGGGGCTGGTTCTGAGGGTGGTGGAGTAGGTGTGGTTGTTCTTCTGTCTTCTATAGGTGGGGGACTAGCGGATTTTTTAGGCTTGTATTTTACAGGATAATCACTGTATATATGTTCTGAAGGCACATGTTTCTGAAAACAGAAAAAAAATTATTATGATACAAATGTTTTGAAGGTACATTCCTTTTTTCAACAATTTTTGTCAGGGCTGTTCCATTAAAACACACATGGCAACCAGGGAATGCACTTTGAAAATGTTACATGTATAACCAACCATAGAAGCAATTTTAAAATTCTTTTGGCATTTTAATTCTCAAAGGAGAGGTTCTTGAATTCTTTTTTTTTAAAAATAAGTTCAGATTCTTTAAATTTTGCTGCAACTAAGTCACTTTGACTAAGTGGGCTATTGATGTTCAATTTCTTAAAAAAACTAGAGCTGTAGCTAAATGGAAACCAATTATGTACACACACACACTGAACTCTGACTCAATATGGAAAGTGCAAATTTAAGTATGTGTGGACACAGTACAACTATGGACATGATGATATACCTCTCCCTTTTTTCCAGAAATACACAAAGGTAAATTATCTCCCTTTCATAATTTCAAGCAGAAACCATATCTCAATGTGGTGAGCCCAAAATCCTTCCCACGGGTGGTACACAGCCTTTCTGTAAAGTTGATTTTCCCAACTTTTTTCAGTGTCCATGGCAATGGCAGCCATGTTGAAAATTCTGAGCCCAAATTCATTTCTATTGGTGCAAGGCAATGTGCCATTTAAGTCACATCCAATTTAAAGTACATTTCATTTTCCCACCTTTTTAAATTTCCATGGCAACGGTGGCCATTTTGAACATTTTGAGTCCAAATTCATTTCTATGGCTGCTGGGCCACCTTCCAATAAAGTTTCAACTTATTTGAGGCACTTTGAATTTTCCCACCTTTTTCAACTTTCATGGCAAGGGCAGTCATTTTGAAAATCCATAAGATGTGTGTGTACATCTACTCATTGTAAGTTAGATTCCTTGGAAGTTGTTGAAATTTGCTTGCTATAAAGTTTCTGAAAAATTTAAGAGTTGTGTTTTCATATATACGGACGGAAGAACGAACTAACGGACAGACAAGGAAAAACAACTTGCCCCCTGACTTTTCGTCACAGGGGCATAAAAAGACACAGACTGGCATCCTCATATACTCATTGAGACTTCTATACATGGGATTCTTAAAGTTTGACTGTGTCATATGTATTCACATGCACTAATCTCAAAAAATAACGTACCCAACCAAAAGTTGTGACTTTAATGATAACCAATCGAAAATGATCAAATATCATAAATATTTTCACTTAATAAGCATTAAGAAACTGTATAAATTAAGCAAGAGTTTATATCAGTGCCACCAACATCCATATATTCTATGCAGATAAGACTTGTCTTCCTCGTGACCCTCCTTGTAAAAAGGTCTAAAATTAGTCCTGAGACAGTTAGCACAGAAAATACATGTATTATGTGTCTGCTTTTTCTTTTCTTTTTTCTTAGTTAAGCAAAATGGCATAATAATCAGTTTGTATGACCTTATGGCTTCAAAAAATCTAATTAATACAGCTTGCTTGTACTAGTACTGATGTAAAATATATTTGAAAGCTCTGATAACTTACCAGTGCTCCATAACTCTGTAGTGTGTGTTCCAATGTCCTACACCAACTTAGCATGACATCCCTGTAAAAAATATGAATTTTGTACTTACATTTTTATTGAATACTTGCTAAACATAAAATAAATAAACACTTCATATTTTCCTATTTCTAGTCACCATTTGTAACAGAATCAGAACCTGAAATAATATTTTAGTGGTTTAAAATCCTTTCATTATATAGCTAGTGGTGATTTATCATGTTTTCTCAGTTAAATAAATGTCATATTGTCACCGGTGAAAATAAAGGATTTCTAGTCACTAGATGACATCTTAATGAAGCGATGTCACAATGTCTCTTCGATGTCGTTGTCAAGTAAATAACTGGCGTATTGACATGAAAAAAATAATCTGCATCTAAAATCTCGGTTTTTGAGTAGAAAATCTATATAATAAAAAGCATTACTAATCGACCATCATGAATATCATAAAATGTCACTCAAGTCGATCAACGCAGTGGATTAAACTTGTTGCGGAACAGAGTTCCACAACTCATTTAATCCTTCTGCATTGTTCGGCAATCATGACATTTTCATTGATATTCGCAACGGTCAATTAGTTATGCTATAAATATTAAAACTGTAACCAAAAACACAAAAAATGAAAGTGTCATGATTTACAATACAGAATAAAATAATCCAGAATTCCAGAATAAAGTACACTGAAATCAATACCAACTTCTATTAAACATTGCATGGAATTCAAATACCTCTTCAATTCCAGAGAGACAGGCTTCCAACATATGTATTCTTATATATATATAACAAGGAAATACAGAAAACACAGAATTTAAAGTTGACTTTTTATGAAGATTTTTGGATATAGTAAGTGGCTTATACTTGATAAAATACAAGGGTCATTCCCTTAGCCTAGGAAGAAAGATATAAAAAAAATTATGATTCAACATCATAAGTCTATGTATCTGTAAACACAAGTATCTAGTACACAGGAATTTTAGATATTTACCTCTTGGGGTAATGGCCCTTGATCTTGTAGGTCAAATGGGTTCAATTGCTCTTCATACATGTGTGAGACAAGTATGCTATCAATGATTATGATTCATGTGGTTTTTCAATTTGTACAAAAACAAAACAAACACAAAAACAAAACCAAAGCAAAAATTATATATATTTAATTTTAACTTTAAATTTTGGTCAGAAAACAATGCAAAAGTTCAACAAACTTAACTTGTAAAGAAATCCTTATAGACAAAGTCATCATATCAAGGGCAAAATATGTTAACCATTTAGGAAAATCTGAAATTTTTTTTTAAAATGAATGAAAATTGTTTTGGAAGGCTACAATAATGATAAATAAACGTTTCAATATCTGATGTCAGCTCAAACCAATGAATTTTCAGAAATCTTTTCAATAGCTAAACAGAAACTTGGGCTTGACTTTACCACCAACCCAAATTCAAATATCCATACAGCACGAAACCATTTGTATATATCTATTTAACGTATTATGCATAATAAATGCCCCCTCCCTAATTTACACCCTTCTCCAATTTTGTGGGCTTAAATACTCATTTTCACTCTAAAACTAGAACTTAACAGTTAATTTGTCATGATTGTCAATTAGATTTGTGACGATTGTGGCTTTATTAACACATACAGTTGAGTCTCCTAAGTTGGCACATGTTATAAGTTGGCTCACAAGTAGAAAATGTTTTCCGGTTTCTAATGTAAAGATTTGTACATATGAATTTCAGTACAACATTTAAGCCAGATAGCAATGATGACAAATACATCTATTTTAAGTGTTGTCCAGAACTGTAGATGACCAAAAACCGGGCTACAATCTTTATTAATATATTTTATTGTTGATAGAGGTTAACTGTAACTGTTTAAATTCATGGTTTTTGTTGAAAGTATTTTTGATTTAATTTTGAACAGTGCCATCTTCGAGTAAACACCTGATAGTGCAAATTACTATTTATTTTGCGTTCCCTGTACATTCAGATTCACACCCTGCACCGACTTACAAGACATTCAAACATGGCAAAATAACGGGGGTAGGTCATTTTGAACTTGTTTTTCATATGTTTAATTGAAGTTCTAATTTTGAATTATTGCATGATTTGAAAGTTGATTCATGCATCTTAAGTTTGCCAAAAATTAAAAACAACAGTGTTAAGCATTACAGCAAGAATCGAATAGCAAATGCTTAGGTGTGCCAACTTACTCTACTCTTTATGATATCAAATTGCTTATTCGATTTTTCTGTTGGTTATTATGTGATTTTAACTTTACATTTGCTTGTCTTAATAAATGCCCCCTTTAAAAATAAATGTAATGCCCCTGGGTGTTTATAAGGCACAGTACGGTTACTGATCTTCATGTGAACTTTTACTTAAGTAACCAATCAAAACCTTCTTTTCAAAAGGAAGTCCGATACACGCTGTTTATACCTTGAATCTGCTGTCAGTTCCAACACTCTGTCTTGTAAAAATAGACAGAATGTCCAGTTCCTGTTGTTTCGTCCCAGTGTATATGTGACCTTTGTACATGTGAAAAGGTCAAAGCTGTTGATAGGTTGAGAAGAGAAGACATGCTGTTCCTTTTCATAGTAATCCAAATATGGACGTCTGTTCCTCAATATAAACACAAACCATCTTGTTGGTTCAAAAAGCTGAAAGAAAAGTATTGAACTATATATTAAAGTATGGGTAAATTTCATAAAATATATATCCAGAACAAGAAAAACAAATCTAAATGGCACCAGGGTGCACAAACCGAGTTGCAACTTCAAATATTATGTGACCAAGTTAATGTGAAGACCGAATATTTCTGTAATTGTCTATTTATTTTCTTTCCTACCTAATAATGTAAATTTTCTAGGAATTCAAGAAGGTCTAGTTTCATGTCTAGACATTTGAATATATAAATCTGTTTTTGGTCACTGTGAACTTCATTGAGCTTGACCTTTGACCTACTTTCTCCAAAATGAATAGGGTCCCTCCCCTCCTGGTATCCAACAACATATCCAAGTTTCATTTCAATAGGGTGTAAACTTTTTGAGTTATCATCCTGAAACCGAATTTTTCTCAAATTTTCAGTCTATTTTCGGTCACCGTGACCTTGACCTTTGACCTACTTCCTCCAAAATCAATAGGGTTCCTCCCTTCCTGGTATCCAACAACATATCAAAGTTTCATTTCAATTCTATGTAAACTTTTTGAGTTATCAACCGGAAACCGAATTTTTCTCAAATTTTCAGTCTATTTTCAGTCAGTGTGACCTTGACCTTTGACCTGCTTTCTCCAAAATGAAGAGGGTTCCTCCCCTCCTGATTTCCAACAACATATCCAAGTTTTATTTCAATTGAATGTAAACTTTTTGAGTTATCATCCGGAAAACAAATTTTTCTCAAATTTTCAGTCTATTTTCGGTCACCCTGACCTTGACCTTTGACCTACTTCCTCCAAAATCGATAGGGTTCCCCCTCCTGATACCCAACAATATATCCAATTTTCATTTCAATAGACTGTACACTTTTTGAGTTATCATCCGGAAACCAAATTTTTCTCAAATTTTCAGTCTATTGTCGGTCAGTGTGACCTTGACCTTTGACCTACTTTCTCCAAAATCAATAGGGTTCCTCCCCTCCTGGTATCCAACAACATATCCAAGTTTCATTTCAATTTGATGTAAACTTTTTGAGTTATCATCCGGAAACCAAATTTTTCTCAAATTTTCAGTCTATTTTCCGTCAGTGTGACCTTGACCTTTGACCTCCTTTCTCCAAAATCAATAGGGTTCCTCCCTTCCTAGTATCCAACAACATATCAAAGTTTCATTTCAATTGGATGTAAACTTTTTGAGTTATCATCCGGAAACCAAATTTTTCTCAAATTTTCAGTCTATTTTTGGTCAGTGTGTCCTTGACCTTTGACCTCCTTTCTCCAAAATCAATAGGGTTCCTCCCTCCTGGAATCCAACAACATATCCAAGTTTCATTTCAATTGGATGTAAACTTTTTGAGTTATCATCCGGAAACCAATGTTTGACGCCCGCTCACCCGCACACACGCACGCCTGCCCGCAACACCAAACCAATAGCTGAGTTCAACTTCGTTTCAACTCGTCTAAAGAGCAAAGTTCAGAAGGGGAGACAATTCAATTATTTCCCTTTACAACATGTATCTTAAAATATCATTTGTATTAAAACCATATTTTTATGATGAGTTAATTTGCCTGTAAAAATTTACCTAACATTTTTAAAAACAAGTATAAAGCGCTACGCTGAGCGCAGCATGATACGACCGAAGCATGTCGAATACTGAAATTTGAACAAGTGTAATTCAAAATGAATGAGGACACAGTAAAGAGCTTGATACAGTAATTAAATGGAATAATAAAGAGCTTGAATCAGTTGCAATTTTGGCCCCTTTGGCCCCTTTAGCTCAGAAACGGGAAAAGCTTTGCCAAATTTGTTGACTTACTACTGAAAGCTTATATCAAGAAGAATCCAAAGAAAAAAATCTGATCGAAATCCGATGAAAAATAAGGATTTTAAATATTTCAAAAAATTACAATTTTGGCCCCTTAATTTGACCCCTTGTAGCTGGAAAAGGGTAAGAGCTTTGCAAAATCCGCTGCCATACTACTGACAGCTTACCTCAAGAGGAATCCAAAGAAAAATCCTATTGAAATCCGATGAAAAATAAAGATTTCACATATTTCGAAAACTTGCAATTTAGGCCCCTCTGACCCCTTGTACCTCGGAAATGGTAAGAGCTACGCAAAATCTGTTGACATACTACTGAAAGCTTATATCAAGAGGAATTCAAAGAAAAAAATCCCATAAAAATCTGATGTAAAATAAAGATTTCACATATTTCCAAAATTTGCAATTTTGGCCCCTTTGACCCCTTGTAGCTCGAAAATGGTAAGAGCTATGAAAATCCGTTGACAAACTACTGAAAGCTTATATCAAGAGGAATTCAAAGAAAAAAATCCCATCGAAATCCGATGAAAAATAAAAATTTCAGGTAATCAGCAAATTTGCAATTTTGGCCCCATTCGGCCTCTCATATCTGGGAAAGGAAATAGGTTACCAAAAATATAAAAGTTGAGCGCTATATTGATTTTTCATAAGGAATCTAATGAAAAAAAACTGCATCAAAATCGGACAAAAAATGAAAAAAATAGATTTTTGAGATTTCCCCCTTTTGGGACCCATTTATCTCATTAACGGTACATGTGACATGAAATCCGTTGACATCCTTCCGATTAGAAATTTCCTTAGGATCACACTGAAAGAAACCCCATCAAAATCTGATAAATAATAAATATTCTACAGCCAAATATATGAAAACACCTAATTTGGCCGTTTTTGGCCCTTTTTAAAAAAACCGGAGGGGCCACAATTCCCAAAACCAATCCCAACCTTCCTTTTGTGACAAGCAAACATTGTTTTAAAATTTCATAAGGATTGATCAACTAGAACTGAAGTTATCGACGGAAACGAAGAGTCTACAGATGCCAACGACACCGACGACGCCAGTATCATACCAATATACGACCTCAAAAATTTTTTTGCGTTCATATAAAAACTGTGAGCAAAAAAAAAATATACCCCCCCCCCCAAAAAAAAATCAAAGCAAATTTTTAACTACATGGTGCACAATGGCAATGTGAACTTAACATTCTGTGAAAGTTTCAATGAATTTCACCAAGTGGTCCATGATGAGTTGTCGCCACAAAGTGTCTACCCCTATGGCGGACGGAATAATGAACGAATGGATGGACTGACAGACAGAGGGACAGATGGACAAACAGACACCATGATCACTACATACCATAAAGTGGGGGGTATAAAAATACATGTATCAACTTTTTACTTTTCAACTGCCCTCTAACATACTGTAAACCAACTTATTTTCGCGGCTACTTTATTTCGCGTTTTGTCCCTCCTGGTGAAGTTCGCGGAGATTAATTTTCGCGATTTTCTATTTCTGTTAATGCTTTTGTATAAGGATATGAACTATTCGCGACGATTTATTTTTGCGATATTTTCAGGCACGCGAAAGTCGCGAAAGTAAATCGCTCGCGAAAATAAGTTGGTTTACAGTACCTGCCAACTTTTGAAAATGCTACTGGGTTGTGATATAGCGGGACATTCCCAAGCATACCATAGAACCCATAAGGGGGCTCCAAGTCCACTTTTTTGCTGTAAAGGAAACCTAAAGGGAACTCAATTAATGGTTCGATCATTACCAGAAAACTAAATACCAAAGTTGCTGTAAATTTAGTTTCTCCATGTTAAGTTTTC
>MJUU01017380.1:0-10958 GCA_002080025.1 Modiolus philippinarum | reverse complement strand
CTTTTTATAAAACTAGGCCCCCTTGTGCACAATTCAGGGGTGATAGACATCTTTTATGTCTTTACTATTTTTGGGTGGCCAATAAGGATCAAATGGACTATACAGGATTTGTAGGATGATACCCTGCAGGATTAATGGTTCAGAAGCAGTAAAATTATAGACTCAGTGGTAATATTCCAATTATCCAAGACATAACCTTAACCTTTTTCAGGCATGCTCGGAATCTCTTAGGAAAATAAACTCGTTATTTAAGTTATTTAATTGTTTCAAATCATGAGAGTATAAATTGTTACAAAATCGTCTTTCATTAATATATAAGTCATCAAATCGTTACTAAATCGTTTTGAGGAACGTACAAGTTATCAAATTGTTTTCAAATCAGGATATAACAAAACTAAAGTCATCGAATTGTTACCAAATCGTTTTTGAAGAACATACAAGTTATGAAATTGTTTTCAAATCAGGATATAACAAAACTAAAGTTAACAAATCATGTTGAAATCGTTTTATACTTTTGGATAAGACAGCAAATCATTACTAAATTGGAACTAAATTATTATCAAATTGTGACCTGGAACAAAATCATTATGAAATCATTCAGTTATTTCTTGTGTTATGATTTGATTCAGATTTGATAACTGAATCGTGATCAAATCATCTTAAAGAATCGTGTATTCATGATTTGAATGTGATTTCAAAGCGATTTCAAAGTGATTTGGTTAAAAAAAGTTTTGTTTGGGTAGACAGTCGAGATCGAATCCTCCCATGACCCGCGAATACTAAAATTTTACAACGAATAACGAATAAATGTTTTCATAACTAGAAAGATAACATTAAAAGCTATATCTATGCAAAAAGGTATAATATTCTGTTGGATATTTGCGCTTTTATTCACGAAAATGTATTTTGGGTAAGGCATTTCTTGGTACGGGTACGTGTACGGGTTACACTAATTAGAGATATTTCAGATTCTGACGAAACTCGACGTAACCCGACGAGAGGAACCGTTCACGACGAACCAGAACCTAAATGACACGAAGGGGACCATTAGCTTAAGATATTATCTTATTCATTTCCAATATTATTTTTAGATTACATATAAGACTGTTATTAAAACATTTGTTTATCAGGCTTATTAAATCATCATCCTCGCCTTACGCATATAATTTTAGACATTATTCATATAGAAATCAAATCTTGTAGAGTATGCTACCGGTCGAGTGCACCCTCTCATTGGTAGCTTGCCAAGTCCGTGAAATAACCACGCATTGTCGGTTAATAAAAATTTTGAACTATTGAGATACGAAAAAGATCAACACAGCCAAATCCTGGACAAAGTTTGAAGAAATGAAGATGGAATTGAATAAATCATAACGGAAACGCCAACCTGAACAAAACAATTTTAATTTAATTTTTATTTCTAATAAAACTTGCTTCAATCATGGACCATATAAATATTTCACGGCGCACGGTAAAGGACTTTTTTAACGGCACGGCTAAAATGTACATGTCTTCTGAGCAGATTTCGGATGACGGTTTTTTTTTATGAAATTTTATTTATTTATTTATTATTTTTTATTATTTTATTTTATTTTATTTTTTGCAGAATTTGATTTAGCATTTCTTTTGTTTTTGTTTTCTACCATGAATTTTATTGTTCTACAAAATGAATTTAAATTTGTAACAATAGATTAATTTTAAATAATAGTCTGGAGATATTGTCTTTTCACCATAAAATGACCAATTCAATCAACACATCCCTATACATTTCCGCCGACTTTTCTGGCTGTAAAGAATAACTTAATACCGATGTTATAAGGAAACTATTAGACCAATGATATTTCATTTAGTTGATGAAATGAGGCATTTTTAAAGGTACAACTTGCAAGTGAAGCAAATATTTAGACATCGCTTACATGGTTCACATATTTTAAATGAACTAAATTGAATTATAAGGATTAAACATTATTTATAAACTTCGAAATAAGAAATAACATGCTAACACATGCTAACATGCATGCAATTCTGTTACATGCTTTGACAACATTGTATGTCTCACGCAATCGAATACAGATTCGCTCTAGCGATGACATGATTGTGAAGCTCCACTTTTTTCATACACGCGTCGAATTTGAAATTTACACTTTTTCAATACACCATCCTTACAATTGAATTCATTGCTTTCAATGTCATTAATTAAAAAAAAATAATGAAACTGAGAGAGAAATGAATGTTAGAATGGAAGTTGGAAAAGCCTGAAATTAGTTCAAAATGGAATATGTTCTAGAACGAGTAAATTATATGCTTAGCTTTAACACAGACCCCCCCCCCAAAAAAAACAAGAACAAAAAATAGATATATGATAGATCAGAGAGTAGGTCTCAACAATTAAAAGCATAACACAAGATCCATATAATACCATATAATTCTTATCATATCTAACTTTACACCGACAAATTTGAAATAGATATACCAAACACTGTAACAATCTCGGGAAAATGCATTTACTTATTGAAAGTTCAATTTAAATAAACGGTCTACGGTTAAAGAAGAAGTCTCAACGTGAAGTGATTTGATCATCAAATATTGACAAAATTAGCATTGAAGAAAGGTATTTAAAATATTTTATAGATCTGATACAAGGAAATGAGAGAAATCCTTATCTCTTATTTATGAAGACCCCCCTCCCCCCTCTTCCCCATCCTTTGTGTAATGCAATAGATATAATGAATGTTAATTGACTGAAGCACTGCATGTAAAATCACCAGTTAAATTTTATTTCTTAGACTTTGTACTGTGGCATCGGACTGTTACCTCTTCACATTTTTCTACAAAAGACATGGTTTATCTATTTTTAAATTTAAGAAGGACAATTCGAGTGTCTTTCGTTCGTCTCTTCCGTAAGTCATAAGTACACACGAAAGCGACGAAACAAAACGTAGCGATTTACGAAGGAAATATGGTCCAGAATGAAGTTTTTCAACTGCTTGGCCAAAATGAATATTCGGTAAAGAATCACAGTATTAAGTGTTTACAAAATTTTGAGCAATAACTAGTCCCCGTACGTTTACGTTCTCTTTCGTCGAAATGTGAAACATCTCTATTACCCCGTACCCGCGAATACATGTATCCATTCGCACCTAAAAGTGCCACAGGCATAACTCCATTTGATTATTAATTTATTGTATCAAAATACATGAAATAATACATAATACATAAAATAATAAAAGATATGAAATTTGAATAAAAAAGAGAGAATTATAAGCGATAAACAGAATAAACGATTTTGATTGGTCTAATTAAACCCTGAAAACCGTTTTCCGTTTCTGATTGGACGAACGTTAAATATCAAATAGCGATTTCCGTTTCTCGCTTCTCATTGGCTAAAACTATGAATAGCGTTTGCGGTTTAAATTCCAATTTCCGATACCGATCGGAAACTATGGGTTTTCGTCGGAAACCCATAGTTTCCGTTCAATTTCAATCGGAAAGTAGGGTTTTCGGCGAAATACTATGTATACCGATCGGAAACCCCTAGTTAACGTGCGGTATACCTAGTTTTTCGCACGAAAACCCCCTAGTTTTCGTTCGAAATACTAGGTATACCGCATTTTTGTTACTATTGCGTGCCATACATTTCGGTAAAGCGTCGAAAAATAAAGTGCAACGTGTTCATTTGATTATGATAAGGTTACGACAATATCATTGCATATTCATAAATTAACACCTGCGATCATGATGTTCATTTATTGGTCTTTTTATTGATTATTTTAATAAAATGACATAAGATATCATTCTTTAAGCGTGCTGTTGGCATATAATTTCTACATTAACACTATAGGAAAGTTTTTATACTGGTTTCGTCGGAATAAAGTTCGTTTGTTAAGTATGTCATTCCTGTAGATCAGGAGAACCGCAATTGTTGAATATTATATTGTTTAGTTACCGTTACGAATATGTATCAAGGAAATTCTTTAAATCATCAAACAAAATATACCATTTATTGTCTAAGTAAAAGAATACTGACGTCAGACTAGCTTTTTGGAAAGTTAATACTTGTTAGAGAAATGTATTCATTCAACAGGTCACGAATTCAGTCATTCCCGTTTACTGGTATTTGAGACACTCCTTTTGCCTTTAATCTCACAAGAGTTCTTATCTAGAAAGTTCCGTAAAGAACAATGTACGTTTTTGAAATTTTTGAAATACTACACTCACACGCAGGTAAGGAGGACTAAGCAACAAAAAAGATATTCCACATTTTTAAAATGAATATATAAAATATATAAAATTTATAATGTACAAGTTTAAGATTCAAGCCGGGATTTTAAAATAGATTTTTTTTACCGGGCTGCTGAAATGTGATCATTCTTAATGAACTTCTTTCAGTCAGTCTGACAGCACCAAAGAGAGAGAAAGAGTGTGTGGTTTTAACCAGATTTCATGTCATTTTATCTATTAATTTTCCGGAAACCAATTACCATAGGAACAAAGCACTTGGAATTTCAAAATACACAGCAACGAAGCAAATTCAAGATAGAACAAAGGACGAAGACTAAGTGCATGCGAAATAATTGTGTCTTGAAAGATCCATATGGAGAAATCTTGTGCATTTTTGCTCATTTGCATACTTTATTGCAGAGTCAAATACGGTTGCCGGAATTCCATTTGACAGGCAAAATTGTGAAAAATAGCTATTCTGGCTAAAAACTGAGTTGCAGATCAAATACAAGATTAAACTCTGATAGGACATTTGATATGCAGTCAAACGAATCCTGTCAGATTGACTTAGAAGATAATTTCAAAGTTCCCAAGCCATATGAAAATCCGAAGCGGGAGCTCTTTAACATCCCATCATAAATATTTTGACAAAATGGCTGAAAACGTGAACCTCCCTAGTTTCATTGTCAAAGTTTAAGTGCAAAGTCATTACAAAAACAAGATACAGGGTAAGACAACAAAACTTTGAGTGCCGAAGAAAGTACTGCTACAAACCTTAATTATGTACTTTGTAAACCCGAAGTTCCCACGGAAGCTAAATATGCCCCAGTTTGAAGATGTATCAATTTATGAAATCAGCGTTTTCTCTAAAAATTCTCGATTTACGTTTTGTTTTGACATTGAAGTGTCAAAGTGATTTTAAAAAGGAATACAGTAACGGGTAAGACCAAATATCCGTGTTTTAGCAATAAAAGCTGTTTGACGAAGTTGGCGTTGGTGAGAATGCAAATAAGTCACGTGATTCTTTTTCTAATTTAAATAAAATGAATATGCATGTAAAATGATCATAATTTCTCCATATGCGAAAATCTGTAAAATATCCCTTCCGGAAAGCAAACTGTGCAACGTTACTTTGTGGAAAATTCTATTATAAATTAATAGTTTATTAAGAAGTAAATTGAGTGCATGCACGTGCATTAGAAAATTTATTAAGATTTCCTGACTTGTCATACTTAGTTTCGACGATGTCTGTGGTCCTTGTTATTAAATAAAAAGAATAAAAGGAAACACCTAAAATGGCTGAAAATTACAGTTACTCGAACTATCTGTACACTAAAGAGATAAACAGAAGTTTTTTTTTAACTGTTTAAGGATCAGAAGAAGTAACGGGTACCATGGATTTAAGCTGGCTTTGTCTAAGGGTGAGAACATGACATTAAGCAATTGAGGATAGCGAAAAGATATTCAAACAACATATGAAAGGTGGCTTTGTGACGGGTGCACGCATGGGGCACATCATACTTATCCTTCCGGACTATCTACTGATACCTCATACTGGTGATAAAAAACCACCAGTATCGAACATCTATTTGTAAATTACGTGTATCGGCACACAGACTCTTAATAGAACAGGGTAGATACAAAAATATTCCAAGAAGTGAAAGAATATGTAAGAATTGTACAGAAAATGTAATTGAAGATGAAATGCATTTCTTAGTCCAATGTGATAAATTTAGAGAAGAACGACAAGAAATTTTTAGTCAGTTGCATTCAATACTTGCACCTCAAAACCTACATCAATTAAGTGATGAACAAAAACTTTACTTTATTTTAAACTGTGAGGATAAGGCAATACTTAACTCTGTTGGTAAATTTCTCCATGATTATATGCCATAGCTTCATCGTTGATTTAGTTATATGCTCTATATCCAACTCTATGTCGTGACACTGTATTGTATTGTTTTTTCTATCAATCAAGCAACCTTTCCCTCTTATGTTTGTATTTTATTTTTTATTTTTATTTTATTGTTTGTTTTTTCTCTTGTATTTGCCCTTTTGGGGCCCATTTTTTGGTTAATAAAGATATTCATATATTTTGTAGATGTTAACACTGTATGTGCTAAAGTTTTTGTGGCTTTCGTGTTCATTTTCAGCTTTAAAGATAGGATTTCTTTTCTTTTGTAGGTTGATTGTACATATACCAAAGATGAGTTTGCTACTTGGATTTTGATTTTTGATGATTTATGAGAAAACTACACATTGTTGAACTTTGTAATTTTTATGTAAAATTTTGCATATAGATACCTCATTTCTTACAGTTTTTTAAGACAGGATTTTTTTGTTTTTCATGTTGTTTGTTCATATATCAAATACAGTGAAACCTGTCTAAACCGAACACCTATTGGACTGAATGTTTTGTTCGGTTTAGACAGGTGTTCGGTTTTGTCAGGTTTTACATTTGACCTTTGATTAGAAATAGAAAGATTGGTTTACATGTATAATGTATAAATTTTATATAAAATGTAAGACAAATGAGGTTTTGAGATTAATTCTGGAAGAAAAACAACAATAATGTACACAAAATACGGAAATTATGTTCATTCCATGTCTCAATTGAAGAAGTCATTTAGCATCGTTTTTCTTCTTTTTTTTTTTTTTTTTTTTTTTTGACAATCGCATCTTCTGTCATAGAAATTAGATGTTCCATAGACTGAAGATATCTGCTGTCTTTGACAAGTGAAAAATCCTTACTTTTAATAAAAACTGCAACAAACTTTCAAAATAAAGTTCGGATCACAGTAATACCTTAATACGTACGATTCACAATCATTGGCTGTATCAAAGTCATCATCAGATTCGACACCAATATTCCCAGTATCATCTCGTTTATATTGGCGAATCAAATCATGTTCCAACTCGGTACATAAAATAATACCCCCCTCCAGACACCTCAAATACCTAAACAAATCTATTTTTGGCTTGGATAATCAATATTTACAGGTGACAATCATCAATGAATATTGGGAATTGATTATAATGGATTGGTTTTGACAGGTTTTATTTCAATACACATATTGGATCGGGACTTAAATTTTAGTTCGGTATTCGGTTTACACAGGGTTCGGTTTCGGCAGTGAAAATTAACATTGAACAAATAGGAAAGGGCAATGGGACTTTCGGTTTAGCGTAGAATTCGGTTTTGTCAGTGTTTGGTTTGGACAGTTTTCACTGTATATGTATACTAGTTTGATAATGATTTTTTTAGAAAAAAAACATCGTTGAACTTTATCATATCTATGTATAATAATTATATATATGTATATATAAAAGGGTACATCTTTTGTCCGGATAACTCCTCCTACCGTTTTGAAGGTATGAAGTTTTTTTTTATTTTGCAGGTCGAATAGGCATGTATTAAAATGTGCATACTATATAGGTTTTGATTTTGGATAATTTTTGAGAAAAATAAACATGTTTAAATTTTATCATTTTTAGTTGCAATATTTTGACTATTGTTCGGCTTAACTACCACAATCACTTAAACACGAGTGTTAAGAAAGTTCAACTTCTCTAAAATGTGTAAATGCATAGTAATGGATAAATATCCAATATGTAGAGGCGTATGGTATGTTAGCATGCTCACCTAGATTCTTTATTTTTATACGACAGCAAAAAAAAATTGTGGTCGTATAATGGTATGGCGCTGTCGTCGTTGTCGTTTTCGTCGTATGGCGTCGTTGTCGTCTGTAGACACTTTTGTTTTTGGTCAATAACTTAGGTTTAAGTTGATCAATCCTTATGAAATTTTGACACAGTGTTCCTTGGCACAAACGAAAGGCTGGTATTGTTTTTGACATTTTGGCCCTTCTCGTTTTTTAAAGAAGGAGCCAAAAAGGGCAAAAATGGGTGTTTTCATATATTTGGTCGAGAATATTAATTATTTATCAGGTTTTGATGGGATTTCTTTCAGTGTGTTCCTGCGAAAATTTCCTATCTGTAGTATGTCAATGGATTTGACGTGGCATGTACCGTTCATGAGATAAATGGGGCCCAAAAGGGGCGAATTGTAAAAATTTTGAATTATTATTAGTCCAATTTTGATGCAGTTTTTTGCAATGGATTCTAAATGAAAAATTGATATAGTGCTGCACCATCAGATTTTTGGTAACTTGTTTCCTTTCTGAGCCACGAGGGGCAAAATGGGGCCAAAATTGCAAACATGCAGATTACCTAAAATTTATTTTAATCCGATTTTGATGGGATCTTTTTCTTTAGATTCCTCTTGTTGTAAGGTTATGGTAGTACGTCAACAGATTTGGCATATCTCTTACCGCTTCCAAACTATAAGGGGTCAAAGGAGCCGAAATTGCAAGTTTTGAACATATGTTAAGTCGTTATATTTAATCGGATTTCGATGGGATTTTTTTCTCTGGATTAATCTTGATATATGCTATCAGTAGTATTGTTACGGTTAGGAGGTATATATAGGCTGATAGGATCTTATGTATGTATTTTACTTATTTTAAGTCACTTTTTCACACCTTACTTTTATTCTTGTCTATTTTTAGCGTGACGTGTCGTTTGTGCCATATGACGTTATTCGCGCGAATGAACCTTATAAATGACATTTCTGTTACAGATATCGCCATTATGATGATTATGATGATGTATATTGTATGCAAATGTTGTAATTATTATGTAATAAGTGGGAGTGATAAGACAGAGTTGTCCAACTTGTTTGACCACGGGGGTCACCCGACTGAACGACATGTTCCCATCTTTATTTCTCCCGTATTTTCCACTTTCACGTCATTTTACCTACTTGCTTTATTTCCCGCTAGGTTTGAATATTGTTATCAGGGGTTATTCCAGTTAAGTTTAGCCCTAGTCCCGTTTGCCCATTTTCCGACTTGACGACTTGACTAAACGTCAACATTCGTAGTTTCCGCCATTACTGAACAGCTGACATTGTTAGCAATGTGACCTCATGAACTTGGAATGTTATCCAATCTGAGGAGCGGAAAGCCCACATTTCACCATAGAGGCACGAGATGTGTGACGTCCAGCAGTATAAAAGGAGGCGTTCCTCAGTCTTTCAACAGACTGCGGCCAGCGACCAGGGCGATCAGACCAGTCTAGAAGCTAGTAACCATAGCTAAAGATAAAGAGGCCGCAGTCGGTACCAGTCTATACCAGTCTTATTAACAATGTTAACGTCATCCCTAATTTAATAGACTAAACCATGCTTGACCTAGATACGTCACTAAAGTTATTTACACTACGTTGTTGACAAACAATTGACGTACCAAAAAAGAGGGTATCACTAATATTTTATCGTTTCTCTTGGATTTAATTGTCCATACTTTTGTTATATGTAAGAGGGGAAATAAATTGTAATAGTAAAACTTAATTATAGTTTGTTATATCTGTTGTACATATTTATTAGTGACGTCAGGAGTTTACCGTTTATCTCAAGTAACCAGTACCTTGAGCTTTGCCGCTACGCTACCACTTTGCGGTTAAGCTACCAATAGCCACTTACGCTACCAGTAATACTATTTTGTCTGAATAACCAGTGCATTTTAGATCACTACCAGATCTAATTCATTGCATATAAACCACAACCACTATATAGTATTTACCAGGTCACTACGCTGAACTATTCTTTACCCCACTCTACCCTAAAAACGTAACAGTATGTCAACAATTTTGCTTAAATCTTACAGTTTCGGAGCTTTTAGGGATCAAAAGGGTTAATTTTAATGTTCCTTAGTTCGTGTTTAGCTAATTATAATATCAAGTTCCTTATTGTGTCCATCTAGTTACTGTGTCAAACTCTGAACTGTGTCCTTATTCACTTTTAAATTACACTTATTTAAATTTCAGTGGTTGACATACTGCGGTCGTATCATGCTGTGCTCGGTGTAGCCCTTTATTGTATATTCTGTTTGTATTGTCCTGTTTCTGTGTGGGTGGATTCCTTAGATTGCCATGTATTTTGATTTTATGATTTATGATTTTTGGTTGTTGCTTCGATATTCATTTGAAAATTTATTTCCATTTCCCTGAATAATCGATGCTTTATGTACAAACAACCTCTGTTCAATTGACTGGACGTTACCTGAACAACCTATATGTACCGCCTGTTGATTAAAAAAAAACCCGAAAAAAACTTATATTTATTTTCTTAACTTGAATTTTATATATTTACAGTTTAAATTGAAACGTCATTGAGCCAACTTTCCTGATCGGGGCGCAATGTTATACAGTTGTAACGGAAATTAATAATGTCCTATTCCTGCTAAATACCCGTATCCGTCACTACTTTTGTAACCATAGACAAACAATGCGAACGGAACGTTGTTTAAGCCGCTCTTACACTACACCGTATAACACAAACGTATGAGGAATGGATGAAAATCATTTTTGTTCGGTGGTAAATATTTTTATTCGTTCAAGAATTACAATGAAAACGCACAACAACCGGAGGTATACAGTAAGTACACCGTGCATGCACAGTCCTAGCACCGAATAAACCGAACTCGCACCGAACTAGAAACGGAACCCTACCGGACGAGCAACGAATAAAACGTATTTATAACGGTAACATACCAGACGAGTACCGAATAAAACGGATAACTAACGAAAACATACCGTTGGAGGTCCGAGTAAAACGAATTGAATGGGTACTAAGTAGTTGATATGGCAAAAAGCCGTAGGTTTTCAAAAAACGTTTT
>MJUU01017379.1:0-19982 GCA_002080025.1 Modiolus philippinarum | reverse complement strand
CACTTATTGGATCATGTATGCTTGAAACAGCTTCAGGAGACTGGCAAAATTGGGCTATCCCCCCAATTTGAATTGAACGCTCAGTTGCGAGGTGAGGCGAACTAACAATGTTTTCTCCACTACCCAGATTACCATTTTGTGCGATAAACCTACCAATGTTCTGTGAAGTTTGTAAAACTGGTGCACCAATTCCAGAATATCCCCCAATTCCAGGTTTACTTATGCTTGGTCCTTGAGTAATTTCAAATCCCTCATTGTTTCTGGGAAGATCTTTTTCTGGAACGCTCCGACATTCTTGTTGAAAATCTGCATCTGCATTCGGCGTCGTTGACAATGGATTCCCAACAGGTCCCATTCCAATACTAGCATCTTTGTTTGAAACTGTTGCCGGCAATCTCATGGACATACTGTCACTGTTGTGATGGTTATCATCGTCCGAATTTTGTGGAGATGGAACTTGAGACAAATCTTGAACCACGTCTGGCATCGCCCCTTCCTGTCCAACTTTTCTGAAGTCACGTTGTTTCTGTTTTTTGCCCTTCTTGATTTCAGACCGGTTCATCTGTGTTCCCAACTGTTTTGATTTACTGCCTGGATGTGTCAGCTTTCCTGACGGCTTACGATTTCTTTTAGGTGGCTTCATTTTCTGAGATGACGTCCGATTTCAAATTTTATTTTTGCAAGCTTGCCTTCTCGTATGGCGATCAATTTACTGAATGACGTTGACGTCACTTTTTCTAATACAAGAGTTAAGACCGGACTGAATTCCGGCAAAGAATTCGAACTTTTATTAAATTTGTTTTATTATGTAAAATGATAACCAGTATTAATATTACACCGGTGTCTGCAATACTAAAACTTTACAGAATTTAACCATAGATATAAAAAGGGAGCTTTTTCTCTATTTAGTATTATACCGGTGTCCGCAATACTAAAACTTTATAAAATTTAACCATAAATATAAAAGAAAGGGAGCTTTTGCTGTATTTAGTATTATACCGGTGTTGGAAATACAAAAACTTCACATAATTGAACCATAAATATAAAAAAGTGCACCTTTTCTCTATTTTTATACCGGAGTTGGCAATACTTAAACTTTCCATGATTTAACCATAAATATAAAAGAAAGTGCACTTTTTCTCTATTTTATATTATACCAGTGTCCACAATGATTAAACCTATAATAAGTTTCATTTGATTAGGCTTCTATTCTTCTACTATATTGAACAGCCTGCATTATCAAAATTGAATATTTTGTATATTGTTGATTAAATAAAGGTTTGCGTTCCTAACCAATAACCGTTTTTGTGACAAAAAACGGCAGTGATACTTAATCTGATAATATTTTATTTTCTTCTTGTAAAATCGGCGGTTTAAAAACAAAATAGGAGTGTCCGCCGTGACGTCACAAGCTTGAAAAATTACCTTTGGTTGGCAAGAAATCGTATTCACTGATTAGTGTCATAAAAATGTCATTTTCAATTAACTGGTGAGAATTTGTTATTTAAGATAAATGGATAATTCTTTTTGATCTCAATTATGGAATGTTTACACTTTTACAGGATGTAAAAAATTCAAGCTTTTTATTTTTATTATATATTAAATTAGCGTATTTTGTAAACCATATAATTTTTCGAAATTTTTACATTTTTGAAATGCACATGAAAAAATATTTGTCTATTTTTATTAAAAAGTAAATCGGTAGAAAAAATATGAATATCTCAATGTTTAACATGCATTTTACAGATCCAAAATCGTGCATATAATAAAAAAGTTATAAAAGATTGAAAATTCTATTCAAGTGCTATATAGTGATAATTCTTCGGCTTTGCCAACCAAAACTGCTAATTTGCATATGTAAATTAGATTTTGTGACGTCACTTACTGGATTCGCGGAAACTCCTATAGTGTTGTGCAGAAAATCCTATCTATAAAATGCGGAATTTAAATGAAACGAGTAAACGCACGTTACACGATACATGCAATGAACGTTACACGTTACACGATACACGATACAGCGATGAGCGCACACGATTTACACGATGAACGCAAACGGTCTACACGATGAACGCACACGATTCACACGATGAGCGCTAATTTGGGAATGTTGAACGTTTCCATCGCTGTACATATGAAAATCTCCAGAAACAAAAATAATCTTCCGTTTGGTACATATTGGAAGATGAATTTCATTTTTCCCCTGATTGTAAAAGCAATGCCAAGAACAGAAACATTTTATTTCAGTACATTTAAAATTTATGCACAAAGTTTCCATCATTTACCCGTAAATTACAAGACATGCTTACCCTTCCGGAGCACCTGATGTCACTCTCAGTTTCACTTGAGTTCACACTGTGAGTGCTTTGTTTTGAATGTTGTGATTTCTATTTCTGTGCTTTGTATCTGTCTAACGTCATTGTTTTGTGTCTAACGTCATTGGTTTGTGTCTAACGTCATTGTTTTCTGTGTTATCGTTTTGGCCATGCCTTTGGACTTCGATTTTTGTAAATTTCACTCCTTGTTCCTTCGGTATTCTACTGCCGTTGTTACTCCTTAGCCCATGTACAGCCAAACAAGTAAGAGCAGATACATAAAACATTGACTAGAATTGAGAGAAGGACACTCTTCAGGTATAATTTCATTTTTTTTCATTGTTATTGATTTAATTTTTCAATGCAAGCATATGATATGTAAATGAGGTAAAATCCCCCTGAATACATAGTACTGATAAGAGAACAGAATTTTTTTTTCATGTCACCATGAGGCTTTCAATGTATTGTAATGCTACGGCTTAATGGTCTCAATAAATACATGGCAGAACCAAGCAAAGGAACTAGGCTTTTATTGTTGTTTTTAATCTTGAAGTCACCATGCGGCCTTCAACAATGAGCTTTGTTCATGCCTCATAGTAAGTTCAAGACGGCTCCTAGCACCTGTTTGAGCGGAATTCTTTGCTAAAAAAGGAAAATAAATAAAATAAAGTTATTCACTTCTTATATTCTACCATCTGAAATTACTTGAGTCTTTGATTCCAAACCAATTAAACAGCTTACCCGGCTAGGATTCTTGACCTCTTTATTTTTGGAATACTCGACCCCTTTTCCAAAGAGATTTGCAGATTTTTACACCAAAAATTGTCACATTTCTTATGACTTTCATCAAATAGCATTGAGTCTTCCAGAATTGTTGACAATTTAAACGTTTGACTTTTAATTCTTTGCTTAAGATCGCTGTACCAATCTTTTTTGACATAAATTTCAGGGGTGTAGAAAGATTGATTTTTCTGGTCAACCTGCACGATTCCCTTTTTATATTAAAAGTGTCCATATGGAGGGTAGTCCCCATAATGAGCGAATGTGTGAACCTGATAAGAAAAGAGTCTGGTACCAGTTCCCCCCTGTTAATCAAAGAGCTCTTATTTCGAAAGTCTCGGAGGGCGTTTGTAATTTGGACCAACAAACACATTTAGTTTTACTTAAATCGTATAAGTTACTAATTTAGATATCGATTACAATTTTCTATTGAGATAATATACGATACGGTAATTGCAAGAATTCTTGTGAATTTTTTCTCGAGTGTATTTCAGGTTACAGCTTTTATTTTTACGAAGTAAATTACACGGAGCAGGGGTGCCTTATTTGTTGTCAAACCAGAATGAAGTCACAATTCTTCCATATAACATTTTTGGTTTAGTTTGTGAAAAGTTTAAGAGGAGATGAACAAAATGTGTTTGACTTAAGTTTCTACTGTTATACAATACTCAGCACTGGAGGCCTTGCTTGTACAAAAGTTTTGTGTAGGACTATCAATTTATCCCTCCTGTAAAGTTTGATAAAAATGTGTTACTCTTCTTATTCTGATGTTTTTCTTGTCAGTATTAATCTGTTGGAAATTAAAAATATCTCCCACGTTTGAAAGTGAGTGTTCTAACAATTTCATTGGTAATTGAAAAAGTCACGAAGTTTTCACAAAAGAGAAGATCTCGATAAAAATCATTTTGAAGAGAAAACCATTTGTGTGTGTGCTTATTTTTCTTGTGAAATCATCATTTCAGAACCCATATTTTTTTTAGAGTTTCGTGCAAATTCATCAATTTTGGCTTATCTTAGGACCATTTTTGGTACAAATTTCCCTTTCTACCATCAAGTTTTCAGTCAAAGTTTCCAGATTGTTAGATCTCATTTATCTGAAGAAAATATCACTAAAAAAGCATGGGTCCGTGATGATATGAAAAGTTTTGTAAGAAACTTTTGCTTCTTTTGGTCAAATTCAAGACATGGTAAAATCTGTAAAATCCACAATTTTTCAAATTTATCATCAACTAAACAGTCAAAACTCACCATTTTTGCTTTAAATAGTTTGACATTTATATCTTTAAGAACTTATAAAAGATATCATATGAATAAGATGCATACTTTTCTCGAAAAATGATTTTTATTACTCCTACACCAAAATACTCCAAATTCTGACTGAGATCAATCAATTTTGGTCAAAAATTAAAATTTTGCATTTCTCGAAAACTACTGGTAGTAGGTATATAATTTTGGACACCATTTGGGAGGGTTATTATATAATATAGATCAATAGAAATAAATCTCACTTATAATTGAATCAAAATGTTACTCTACTAGTATATGTATTTGTTTCTTATTGTGCATATTGTACATAGTATTTGGAATAACCCTAATGGGTTCATGTCTGTCTTTTGCAAATAAAACATATATATAAGGAAAGTTTTTAAAAAAGTCATAAACGAGATTTAAACGAGACAGAAATCACAGGAGAATACATCCTTATATAGATTTACTTTCATTGTTTACTGATATTATTTCAACCATGAACGCATTGTTTTTGTGGATTACCATACTATTTAGATTCATGTTTTGGTACGTCACAGAATTGAATAAAGAAGCTCAAAATGGTTTAGAAATTTCAAAACTTGAAAAATGATATAAGAATCAGAAAAATGAAATCTATCATTTGAAAGTCGGTGATGATCAAAGTTCATCATTTGCAAGTCGGTGATGATCAAAGTTCTACAGTCTCAGGGATTAATCCTTAAACTACTGGTACTTTTTACTTCGATACATCATTCCTGTAAGGTTTTATTAAATTTTGATAAAGTTTCTGTAGAGAAAATGATGAAAATTTTTCCTGAAGAGTCCAATGTTAAACTGTGTTTCAAATCTCGAACTCATGCATGTGTCGGATGAGAACAAAAAAAGGCAAGTCTTGGTAAAGAACTTTCCATACACCATCCCTGTATAGTTTGGATAAATTTCCTTCAGTAGTTTGAGAGATGATTAAAACATTGTCCCCATATTTATATAGTTAACACTTGTCCACTTTTTGGGGGATGTTATCTGCAGCGTTAGAACAAATTGAGCAACTTTCGTTGATGACATTCCATACAACATTCCGGAAAAATTTCACCAGTGCTTACGAATTTGCAAAGCAAATATTTAAAATATGTTTTCCTTCAGGTTCAATGTCAAACTATATTAACTTAAAGCGCTTGCGGTCATGTTTTTCGTTAGATCAAAACGATATAAGCAAATTTGTAAAGGTTCTTTAATATATTATTCCCGTTAAATTTCTTAAGTTTGCCTTCTCAGTTTAATAGGAGATTGAAACGAAAGCTATCAATTGATTACAATAGTTCTCACTGATCCATTTTGTAAATTGAGCTAAACATGCTGAAACTATTATATGGAAAGTGGTGTATATCATGTAAAAATTACGTTTCAGGGATCTTTGAGTTGTTGATTCTACAAAACAGCTATCCCAGCATGATCACAAACAATGCCCTTTTTATCAGTGCATGTAGATTTTATTCATTACTGTATGATTGTTATATTTCGCGGGGTATTAATTTTCGCGCTATTCACGTTTTTGTCGATAAGCGCGAAAATTTATACCCGCGAATATTTTACTGTCGATATGTATATAAATGAACATAAAGACTTTTACTAAAAATCCGTGAAAATAAAAACCCATATTGAAAACCGCAAAAATTTCGTACCGCGAATATAAAGCCCTATACAGTATCCCCGCACTTTCGAAGAAAGTTCGGGAAAAATGGTATACCCTCCGTCTGTCTCTCCGTCCGTCCGTCACACTTTTCTTGTGACTCAAACTCCTCCTACATTTGTGGATTTAGGGATTTAATTTTGTTGTAGAATTGTTGCATATAGTCTGTAGATGAGCAATAAGCTTTCGGATTTTCGATATTGGTCTTTGAACAAGCAAGAGGTCTCATGATGTCAATTTTTACACATGTGGCATGTGACACAAACTCCTCCTACATTTATGGATTTAGGGATTTAATTTTGTTGTAGAATTGTTGCTTATAGTCTGTAGATGCGCAATAAGCTTTCGGATTTTTTATATTGGTCTTGGTGCAAACAAGAGGCCCCATGATGTCAATTTTAAAAAAGACCCAAAGATTTGGATTTTGACACATGTGGCATGTGACGCAAACTCCTTCTACATTTTGGGATTTAGGCATTAAATCTTTATGCAAAATTGTTGCATATAGTCTATAGATTTGTAATAAGTTTTTGGAATTTTGGTTCCGGTTCCAACTTTGGTAGATTTCCTGAAAATGTCAAAGACACATATTTTTTTTTAATTTTGGCATATTATCTTATATTCTGACAAGTGTTTGGTAAACAACAAAATTCTGATAACTTAGGATTCAGAAAGGCGGTTCCAATTTTGGTAAATTTCCTGAAAGTCTTAAAGGCCACTTATGTTTTGGAATTCTATCTAGCAGCCGTAGTTCAAATGTTTGTGTAGTTTAGGACAAACATTTTCATTAATTGGATTTCAAAAATATTTGATTCCAGTTTTGGTAAATTTCCTGAAAGTCTCAAAGACCACTTATGTTTTAGAATTCTACCTAGTAACCATACTTAAATTGTTTAATTAATTTAGGACAAACATTTTCATCAATTGGATTTCAAAAATATTTGATTCCAATTTTGGTTAATTTCCTGAAAGTCTCAAAGACCACTTATTTTTTTTGGAATTCTACCTAGCAACCATACTTAAATTGTTTTTGTGGATTAGGACAAACATTTTCATCAATTGGATTTAAAAAATGTTTGATTCCAATTTTGGTAAATTTCCTGAAAGTCTCAAAGACCAGTTTTTTTTTTTGGAATTCTACTTAGCAACCATATATCCTAGAATTCTTTTAGTAACAATAACGACTATCAATTCGTAGATTTCAAAAATAATGAAAAAAATTATGCCCAGGGTGTATAACAACTGAGAATTATCATGTATTTCAGAAGCCATCGGCAGCATCAGTGAGAGGCCAGTATATATGAAAAAAATTTCAAGTCATTGGATCCCAAATCCAATTTAACGCATTCATGTAGAAAATTACAAATATACCAAACAATACTCATGTTGTGAACTTTCATAAAATCGAGAGCGACATCCAGAAATAAGAGAGAAGACTGCTAAATCGAAATGCTGAATATGGATCCTTTATACAGAAGAAAAAGAGGAAAAACCAAACTTTGATCGAATTATCGTGCATGACTTTCTGTTGCATTGCAACGTTTATGAGGACAAAAGAATAACATTTTTTAATAAAATAAAAAATTTTCTCCCAAATATTTCAACAAATAGTAGTAACAAATCCTCTTTATACTATTTATTGGATAGCAACTCTGAAAGTTGTTTAAAAATTAGTGATACATTTATTTCGGAATGTTTTGAGATGAGGAAAGGATTTGTCACATAAAATGTTTACCAACTGGTATATTTTTAATTACTATTTTTACAATTTATTAAAAGATATTAAGTGTTAATAATATTAATATCAAGCATTGGATATGTATTACATTTGAACATCATTTCTCTTTTTTCTTGTTTAATCTACTGTGCCTTAATCAGGTACTGTATCACGAGTTTGTGCTAATAAATTTGTACATGTACTGTATGATACATGTATAATCCATGTAACTAATTAAATCGCACACAGTGTCAATCTGTACTTAACTGGGCATACAATACACATGTAACAATAGTTCAAATACAACAAACAATCCAAACTATCCAAATATTCCCAAATAGAACCCCTCAAAAAAGAAAAGAAAAAGGGAATAGCAACAAGAGTCGGAATTGTGATTGCCATCAACACAGAATTTTTCAGCTTATTCTTGAATTATAATATGAAGGGGAAGAAGTTTAGGTAAATATCAGCCTGGTCGAAAGCAAAGACTTATTCAAAATACTCTGCTATAATCCTTAAGGTAGATAGACAGTAATGTTCATTTCCATGAGATTTTGTTGTTAGTCGGCAAAATTGAAGAACCAATCCCACTTACCCGAAATCTGTAATAAAAAGTATGGGTCACCATGCTTGCTTTTTCTAGAATTGAGGTCAAAGTTTGCCCATTTTTAGCCATTTTGTCATCTAAATTTACATAGAATGCACGGGAAAATATGGAAAGGCGATTTTTATCTTAACAGAAATGAACTTTTTATCCATGAGAATTTGATGCATTTTTTTGAACAGATAGTTTATGATATAATTTATTTGTTACAATAAAAAAATGTATATGTTACCATGCTTTTTACAGAGATATTTTACAAACTTTATTTACGGGAAAAGGGAGTTAATTCGCAGCAAAGTATGACGTTTCACGTCTGTCATGCAATTATGACGTCACAAAGTAAAAGCCGTCAAATTACTGTTCCGGCCCGAAAATCAAACCTACCCCGTATCCGACTCTTAATTTTTCTAATGCGCGATTGAATTGCGCAGCGCAACAGTGTCTATCTACCTTAAGCTTCCATTAGAACTAAGCACTATAAGAAATATGTAAATGACTCTAAATAGATAAACTAAAACTCCTAAGCTGGCATTATTGTAGTAGGCGGCTTCAACTCGAAAAGATAGGACTTCAAAATTAAACAATATCAACGTCTCATTTGGTGCTGGCCCAAAAACCGATTTTATTTGAAAACATGCAATATCTAAATTTCAGAAAATATTTTTAAAATCTAAAGAATATCTCGCTCTTGCATAGCTTTGTCCTTAGCTAAATTTGGCTTTCCTTTTTAGATCCTATTGGTAATTTGTTCCCTATCAGCTTTTACACATGTTTCGGTTCATGGATTTCCAAATGTTTTGAATTGATCTGCACTGAAGAGTCTAAAGTTGTTGAAATGCGCATATGCAGAATTTAAATTGACAGTAACTTCGGTATTTTGTTATTTAAAAATTAAAGATATGCTAAATGATTTCGAGGTTTTCGAATTAATAAAAATCACTTACGATAAAGGAGACCACCGAGGAAGAATCACGATCAATTCGGCAACAATTGATCAAGTGATTGCGGAGTCGATCTATAAGAATGCATTTCCTATCGGGTCCATATTCGATTATAGTTCCTGATGCGGGCGGCCATTTTGGATGAGGTAAAAACATAAAAATCACAAACTTTGAAGGGAAACTTCAAGGAACTAAAATTTGATTTTAAATTGTCCAAGTTGTTTAAGAACAGATCTTTTGAATGCATTTCCCATATATATCTTTTGTTAAACTATGTTTCAGGTTTGTGGCATGTGATTGTAGTTCCTGGCCATTGTAGGTGTTTGCTGTTTTCTTGTTTTTGTAATTGTTACCATCCCGAATGAGATACTACTATAAATATCAAAATCTAATGGCAAGGACTTCAAAGAACTATTATGTCAAAAATGCTTTAAACTGTTCAAGTCGTAAAAGAGGAGATATTTGAATGCATTTCCCATAAATGAGGTCATATGCTTAACTATCTGCCCGGCTGGCAGCCATCTTGGATTAGGCTCGATAAAAAACCATGAAGGTGACCATCCAAGGATTTTTATGATTAAAAAAATGATTAAAATTAGCCAATTACAAAAACAGGAAAACAGCAAACACCTACAATGACTTTTCAGAGGAGAAGATCTTTGAATGAAAACTATACGACAGGCGAGGAATGAATGAAAACTATACGACAGGCGAGGAATGGACGACGAACAACAGGTGACAAAGGCTTTCTGAGCTAACGAGACAGTCAAGCCAAACCAAGAACAAATCCTAATACATGTCAACAGAGAAAAGGCTTAAAGAAATCGATTGGAAATTTGAGAAATTGGAATTATTTCGAACATATTGCAAAAATGAAATGACAATCAATATAATTATTTTATGAGAATATTTTGTACTTGCATGAATCAAATAAGTAAGGGTGTAGCCCCTTCAACGTTTGAGTCTTTTATATCCCGATAAGACCGACCAAACAACGATGTTAGATGCTAAACACACAGTTCAAACAGTTTTTTCTAATTTTCTTGAAAGAGTAGTAGAGACATATAACATTATTAAATTATGAAAAATTATTGCCAACGCTCAAACTCGTATTTTTTAGATTACTAGATTGTGTTTTAGTAACCAACCCAGTGGTGAAATCCAACGTGATAGTCTAGTGGGAATAAGGGCAATAGATTTAAAGCATAGAAGTGAATGGCCAATATCACAAGCGACCTGCATGTGTTGTAAGCAAATGTACCATATTCGATCTGCAATAAAAAGACGTAACTTGTCGAAATTGCAATTTGCAGAAATTCAATTGACAGAAATTTCTGATTAATATAAAAATTACATACTGAGAGAAGTTACATTTCCTGCCCTTTACATAACGGCTTCAGAAGAAGTAAAATATAATGCGAGACACAACAGAATTTATTCAAGATATTACTATCATAATGACCACATGAACACCAAACAAGATTTAAAATAAAGGGTTTTTTTCACAAAGTGAGTCATTACCTCCCAGTCTACATGCTACAAATGTAGGCCAATATGGTTATGGGGGTGGGTGTAATAACAAAACTACCGAACAGAAGCCTAAATCCAAAGAGCAAAAAGAACGCATTTGTCCTGACATTTCTGAAGAATTAAAGTGGTCTAATGTTAACATTATGGTAAATGTATGGTAAAATTAAAAACGGATTTACATTTTTCCATTGGATAGACTACAAGCTGTAGTTGCTGATGGTGAAACATTAAGCTAACGTTGGATCGGAAGTTCAACCGGTATAAGTGCATCTTTCTTTTTCAGTGAGTGCTTTTTACTTTTCCTCTTTTTGCTGCTTTTAACACTTACGGTATGTACGTTTGTACATAACGAAAACAAAATTAAATGTGTTTAAATGATATGTTTTGTCTTGGATTATTGCAATACTGAAAACATATATTCATCTTTTAAAACTTTGGACTTTGAGATATGAGAATCAATATGTTTTTGACAGTTTTATTATGACAGGGGTATGTCAGATTCGAGTGTTGACTTCGGTGTCCCAAGTGACTAGATCTAGACTATAAAGTAGAGGGTGAGAAATACCGGCGACTGGGTCCCGTAAGTACTACAATACCACCCTTATGATTAAACATTTTGATTCGCAATTTCAAATCCATAGTTCTCAATGACAAATACATGAATGAAGTATTCCAGGATTTGCTCCTAACTACGGACTGCCAAAAAAGTGAAGCCTAAAACACCTTGTTACTAGCTTTTCAAGAGTACTTTTTCTCGAACTCCCAATAACTACTACATTATTAGACATTGTAAGCAATCTCTGAATTGTCCTTTCACTTCTGATTAGTCGGAATTAGTATGCAAACTGACAAATTAGTAGGACCGGCCAACGTATTCAAACTTTCAAGTGGATTCACCTGCACCACTGAAAACTTGAAATTACTCGAATATATGGCATGCATGTATGTTAAACGTCGGGTTACACTTCGTGGATCTGCTTTCTCTTGTCCTTGAAGGAAGCGTGTGTTTGCTTTTTCGTTTGCCCCTTTGTTGAAAATTTTGGCCATTCTCTTTCATTGTCTTTATCCATTTGCTTTTTCTTTTTTCCTTCACTTTGTATGTTGGTCCGTTTTACCTTTTAAGTTATGGCCTTTATTTGGCATACCCAAAGAAATTAAAAAAGCTATTAATATAGATTAATTTATGTCTCAATATTTAAATATAAAGACAACTGCTTATATTTTGTGCAAAGCATAGATATTGCTATTTTTCCAAAACATTAGGCTAAAGTTTAGTCTGATTAATCGATATAATAGGCAATCACATGATTTTCAAGCAAAAACTTGTCAATTTCCAGGATAAAGATGCTATAACTTTTAAACTTACAAGATCTTACGCATTTACAGGCTAAACATCACAATATTTATATAAATTCCCATAACAATATCAAAAACAGAATAAACTTCACAAAAACTAACAAATTCAAAGGGTGGATCACACAGTGACTTATCAAACTGTTGTTTTTTAACTCTATTTGTTCTTCATTTCATTTTTGAAGGGAAACTTGATGCATTCTGTATCGTATGATGACGTCATAAAATAATACTACGCAGCGGAATGGGATACAATAAGGTCAACTTTGAGTAAATATATATTATGGTATCAGGAGACCATATACGTATAACATACTGCATGCAGCTTTCAGCTTTACAAAGAGCTTTATCTGTGCAGTGAAATTACTAATGAGGGAAAATAAATAGTACATAGTACACAATACTCACGATACTTTAGATTGTGACTCTGGTCGGGTGGACCCTACTTAAAAGCTAAAGATAGTTTCAAAATGGGTAAGAGCGAAATCCCAAGATTCAGAAAGACTAAGCAGTTGAAAAATCACCGGAAAAATTGTCGACCGCCATGGTCTTTACTTGGTAGAGGCATTTCAAAAGAAATAGTGGGTTAAACTGGTTTCTTGCAACAACCTTCCCGTCCATTGTGGTAGCTTCAAGCAGCAGCTAAACAGCATTTACTATTGAAAGGTCGTAAACAGTAAAAAGAGATAAAGAACATATAAGACAAAATCTATGAAATTACGAAAATTGGACAAATAAAGGGCGATAACTCTTAGATTAGTATATAGATTTTAAAAAATTCCTAGCTGGATAGATTTTGGTATGCTGCACATTTTTGCAATAAAAGTTGGCTTATATCTGCAATTGTTTTTCTAACGAAAAAATGAAATACATAAAAAATTTGAAAATTTTACGGAAAGGGCAATTACCCCAAGACGAGTTCTCCTATTGTCTTTAAACTTGCAGGGCAGGTAGATCTTGCCATGCTGATTATTTTTACCACACGCCAGAATGTTTTACTTATTTAAAAAAAAAACAGCAATTTACACCTGTATTCTATTTTTAGGATCATCGGCCATGTTGTTTGGTCTTTCGACTAATCGAACACAATTTAAAACTGAATACCCTGGTGGTGCTACGGGCCAATTTTGGTAAATTGGCTGAGAATAATTTGAAATTGTTGCCGGACGAACGCAAAGTGATGGCAAAAGCTTCCATGGGGGGTAGATTTTATAAAATTGCATATTCTGGAAAGCTAAAAGTTGAATCGAGTGAAGCAGGAGACGATGTACACAAGTGATGAAAATAAATAAAGACTGAGAGACGGACACAAAGTGTGGCTTGACCAGGTCGTCTGCTAGATGATTGAGATGTGGTATTAAACTAACATAAGCAATGAAGGGATATGGAGTAAATGCACATGGGACAAAGTCTCTATAATTACATGGTTAAAAGCAATGGAACAACGCTTTTATTGTTGTTCTTTATCTTAAGTCAGCATGAGGCATTCAACAATGATCTTTGCCCATGCCTCATAGTAAGTTCAAGACGGCCCCTAGCACCAGTTTTAGCGGAATTCATTGCTAGATGTCGAGCAACCGTTGTTTAAGGCTTTAAATGAATTAGATAGTAAAGTTCAACTTTTATTTAACAAATTCCAAAATTTAGATTTCAAACATATTTGCATTATAGATATAGATAAACAGATTGTTTTGGAAGTAAAAAACTTTCTATTGTTTCTATTAAATAGCCATAGCACAATATAAACTTGTGAAAACATTAAACATATTAAAAATAAAAGTTTTCCTAGAAGTGCTGTAAACAGAAATTTAAAATCAATAAAATTAGATATATCTGTAAATTATTCTATTTAATGAAAATATATATTTTTAACTAGATATAGTATCAAAATTAAAATGATGTTATCAAAAATATAATAATTATTGGTCAATTTTAAAAACCTATAATTTAAATAAAGATAACTTAAAATATCCAACTTGACTACACTTGTTACGACTGTCCCTTGCACCTATGACCACTGACAAATTTTTGTCATTCTTAATAGAAAAAATAATTTAAGGCAAGGATATAATATGACACAATGAAAATCTCATTAAGGAAAATCCGTCAAAATATCTTGCCGATTTGGAGCCTTCCCGCACTTACTTTTGGTGCCAGATAAGATTAATAAAAATAAATACTTATAATATTTTCACCTTTTCCAGGTCCAATCTATTAAAACTTAATACCGCTTAGCAGAATTAGTTCCTCAGAATATCTCAAAAATGTAAAAGAAGTTTTGTAAATATGTATAAAATCAGCTTGCTTTCTTTCTTGTACGTTGCTCTCAACTGTTTTCTTATATTGTCAGTAAATACAAAGGTGTTATCATAGCGGGGGCAAAGTGAGGCTTGTTAAGGGTATATTGGGATATGGGACATTTGCCACTTTTCTTAATGGTATATGGGATATTTTGACTATGGAAAACTGGATATTTGGATAATTAATGGGATATCTTCAATTTCCAAAGGTATATTGTCGTCCAGCCTTACTGGGATACGGGATATTGGGAGCCTCCAAAGTAGTTTTGGTAGTAGCACTAATCACTAATAACAATATGCATTTGGCACAATTTCTTTTGTGCATAATATAAAAGTTTCATAATTTAGCTTAAATTCTTTATTTCAAGAAAATTCCTTTCGAAATATCTATTTTTTTTCTTTCTCACAAGTAATTTTTGACACTAATTATTTCTATATTGTTTAGTTTGAGATTTCATAGGCGTCAAAATATATTTACACTTATTCTTTTCGGTTTTGTAAAAAAGAGAACTATTTACAACAAGATAAGTGTATCCAGACATGATATACTTTACTAATTGCTCTATTGTCAAACTAAGAGCCATGTTCGCATGTCATAACGGATTATCACAAACAAAAAATTCATCTATCCAATAAAAAATTTACAAAATTAATTCATGTAACTAGGGAAAATTTATATTTTAGCATTTTTCATTGGATATTTTAGAAATTCTGAGACGGGTGCTATATACATGTATATACTTGATGCGTGCATCCGGACCAATAAAGTATTAAAACTTATTCAAGTTTTATTTGGTTATTTCAGCAGGCAACCAAGGACCCTTTGGTTATTTCTTTTGCGGGGCCAACTACCAGTGTACTTATTCAAAACACTTACACTCGCTCTACCGTTGCAAAATACAAAAATTACAACAAAATTGCAACACGTCAGTGTGCAAATTTTTAATTAACTACTACAAGTATTGTTACACAGTAAGCGCTACTGTACGTAATTACTCAATAAATGTCAAAAATCATGTTCCTTACTAAAGAGATTTTGATTCCTTACTTAGTCGCATCAGTCTGTCTTTCTTTCATTCATTTGAATCTGCGATTGCGTTAGATCTGAGACAACATTTACAGATGAGCTGTTCCCGGTATTTCTTGATCCTGAACAAGTATATGATAGGGTCTACAAGTGGCGTGAGCAAGACGAGTGTGGCAATAACTGATAAGTATTGTTCTGCACTGTCATAACTGTCTGTAATGTTAATGTAAAGTCCGATAACACATCTGGGCAAAGCAGAAATCACAGCGAAGGTTATTATCATTCCCAAAGTTGCCAAATTCTTTCGCATTCGTCTAGCTCTGGCCCTTTGCTGTTCCATTTGTGTTTCTGTTAAGGTTGTTCCATGGACTTCAGCTGTTTTCAGGTGCTTAACTAAACGGTTAGCCACCACTCCATAAACACTTGCTATTGTTGTAACGAGTAATGCGACTGGTAGATCGTGGGTCATTAGAAAAATAGTTTTGGTTTCGTATTTTTGATCGCAGGCAACGACTCCATACATCCATACATTTATCCCAAATTTTACTAAAACATAAACATGGGGTATAGCAAAGCAAAGTCCAACTGAAATATTACCGGTCAAAATATTCAAAATCCTCTGTTTTGTCGAAAATGTTGCATTAAGTCGTTCAAAACAAATGAGGAGTGTTTGTAACAATGATGAAAGAAATGTACCTCCCAATAAATCTTTCATCAACATGCATTGCAATCTGATTGCGCCACGATTGAAGATTTTTAGAAAAATTACATACACGGATTCTAATCCAATAGCGCAGTCACTAAAACTTAAAAATAAAGTCAACCTCAAAAAGCGATTCTTCTTTAATTCCTTTGATTTAAAAGATACGTATATAGTACAGCAATGGAAGCCGGTGATTACGGCACACAGACACAAGGCGACCATGAATTTTGCATCCGCGTTAATGTTTTCAGTACTAGTTGTATTCGTAGTGTTCATGATTGTAGAGTAAAAATTTTCCCTATACGTTGAAATTACTATATTGTTCTGACAAGCATTACCTCAGATAAATCTTTTGACCACAATTATTGGTAGACTTAGCCACGCCTCTTTTCATGGCCAACATGATCAACGATTTTGTATACTACAATTATGGCGAAGATTAAGGCGGAGCCAATTATACAAAGAGAAAAAAAAACATATAAGTCAAACTATACGTCACTATCACTTCTGAATATAAAAAGAGTATTATTTTCTTTCTTTTAAAATATTTTTATTATATCATTTTTTTCAAGTGACCTTTCCTATCAAACTAAATTATTACTTCTAATGTGAACTTTTGACTGTTCTATTCTTCTGATTCAGTGATTTCTTTATGAATGTTTATGGCACGCACAAAACACCCAAAAACATCGGCAGTTAAATACCGAAGGGACAAAACACGAGATAATCAAAGTCCAGAGACCAGGCGAAAACTAGAATACCAGAAAACAGAAGACAAAAGACACTACACATCCACAAAACACTATCACCACAAAGCATGAAAACAAATCGTGACAAACAATGTATAAATCACAGATAAGGTTTGGCACAAGAGAACTCATCTAATTAAAATTTGGGTAATACTACAAATCACCAAACAGAATTGCCAAAAGCCAAAGTCCAAGAGGCAAAAAGACCAAAGCAACTGGAAACCACCAGAAAAATTGTCGATCGCAATGGGCTGGACTTGGTACAGGTATTCAAAAGAAATGGTGGTTTGGCGCGCCACACCTCCCCTTCCATTGCGGTAGTGTCCGGTAGCGACTCACAACAATTGCTATATACAGTATATATATATATATATATATTCTATGTTTATTAGATGTTTATCATCTTAGTTTTTATCACTGAAGTGTGTTAACTTGCTATAAACATGTCATTTGTGCAAATATCATGCAGGGCTAGTTTGTGTTTTGGAATATGAAAAAAATATATTATTTGGCAAATTAAAGTGCTTTTGATGAAAATATAGTTTTTCTAAGTATATCTCAATTTGCAATAATAGAACGTGAAAATCTTTCATTATTGATACAAAGTTATGAAATATTATACTTGGAGCTCCCTTTTCGCAGAAATACAAATTTGACAATTAATCAACTAATCATTAATTGAATTAACTTAAATTATTATTTGCGAAAATATAATAGATTTTGTAAAATAGATATGCAACTAATTGATATACAAAATGTCAAATCAGCATGCTAAGATATACATAAAAATATCTATAACAACAAATGGGCGTATGACATTTGCGCCGATTTTATAAATATTATAACAAATTTTTCATTTGCGCCGATTTCATTTTTTCCTTTGCTCCGATTTCATTTTTCATTTGCGCCGATTTTTTTCATATGACACAAGTAAATTAAATGTACAATGCATTAAAAGAAGATATGTTGGTTAAACTTGGCAGTCGAACAGCAAACCCACGATTTGACTGTTACAGCTATTGTTTGTAAAACCACGATGTCAGGGGAAGGTAATCACAAAAATGTCAATAGGTAGCGCTTTACAAAAGCCCGCAAAATTTTTCCATTCATACCGTTGTCAGATAATCGTAAATTATTATATTAAATAGATAAAAATGTGATAAAAACATGATTTCCTGATTATATTTATATATTTTTTGCAATGACTGGTTATGTGAAACACGCAACAACGGCTAATATTAGCCAAAAACGAGTATCGAATCGTGCATGCCAAAATGTGTAAAAACACGAGGTTCGGTTTGTTTACATTTTTCGCCCAATGAAAAAGCTGACAGAATTCTATATTAGGACATAAAATTGAATATGCATTAGCGATATAGCACCCTCAGCCAATAAGAAATGCCGTCTTAGCTGGAAATTACGTCACCCTAAACAGTAAACATTTATGAAAGGAAGTTCTGCGAGACATGTGTTTTTGCAATTTTAACTTTATTCTAGTGTAAAATGGCATGTTTTGGCAAGAAGTTGTCTTCCTACCGTTCGTGGAGTGTGCTCAGGTTGGCCTGCTGTAATATTTAGTGATATTTAGCATTGCAAACCGGAAGGTAATAAAAAGTTGTGTTTGTTTACATCAATTTACGACCCCCCTTTTCTTGTCGACGCATTGCATGTGTTCTTTTCTCATTTCCTGTTTTTATCGTAAGCGTCTGTATACATACCTAATATGCTGATTAATATAGTTTAAAAAGATATATCCAGAATCCACGATTATACCTGAATTTTCCCCCTTTAAAGTGTACCAGGTATTGAATTACACAACATGTAAACTATTATCAGCTGATTATGTGACAACACACAACATAAGTGTCAGCAGGCTAATTATGTTATCATTGCATTTATCACATTTAATTTCGGTGATAACTTCATGCATTAGTAGAACGATAGAAGATCAAATAATACAAACTGCACTGAAGACAATTGGGGCAAGGCCTTTGACCCACCATCCCCCAGCTTGTTCAATATACTGGTGATGTGAGCAGCTTTATTATTTTAAGTTTAATGTTTTGTTCAACCAGGGTTTTTTTCTAAATATATTATCAATTCAACATTGTTACTATGGACATAGACATTTTTGGAGGAATTTTTTGTAGGCCACACGTGCCAGACACAAATATTTTGATTTGGAAGGGACTTGGATTTTCGCACGGGTCAACAATTTGTATTCGAATTTCTCGCCCTATAATTTTTTTCCTGTTGGAACAACACAATAACAAATTTATTTGGAATTTTTCTTGCTTGTGTGGGCAATATGTGCCATATTGTTTTTTTTCCCCTTTTCTTTAATTCAGATAATAGTATGTGCCTGTATGGCTGTAATCATTTTATGATGTTAAATGCAAGAAAAAAAATTATATAAATTTGGGAGGAGTGAACTTTCAAAGAATTATGGCTACTCATTTGAATCTAAATGTTTATAATGTTTATTCGACTGCGTTGAATACCACAATGTCCTAGAAAAATACAATTTGATCCATTTTCTTATATAACATGTAGTAAACATGAGTTTTTTTATAGATGTATTATTATCAATTGCCTAATTGGCATATTGTGAATTGAATTTAAAAGTCTGTGTATTTCCCTAGCTTTACTTACATCAAATACATGTATGAATACAAACATAATTCAAATTGGGTTTGGGTTTTTTTTTATTCAGTGTTAACTAAGTAAAAAGAAAATTGGAAAAATAAGTGATGAATAGACATGGTACAAAATTACTGGAATGTTTACATTTGACTCTACAAAAGAATTAAACTATTACATCCGAGCTCGAAGTAAACAATCATTTATGCATTGGTAATTTAATATATGTACATAATAAAGGTTTTCATGATAATCAGTACAGTACTCAGGCAGTTCTCTTGTTAGGCAAAGTGCAGAAGTATTGCACAATGAAAAATTAAAAAACAAATTTAAGAATTAGTCAGAGATACTCTAGTAAGTTGTTTAGAAATGTAACATTTAAATATTT
>MJUU01017377.1:0-17662 GCA_002080025.1 Modiolus philippinarum | reverse complement strand
TAATACAATAAGGGTTTAAATAAAAGGTGCATTAGCAAATTCGTCTTACCCGAACCGGACGGGCCACGACGAGTAAGCGGAAAAAATCACTCGGCATATTTTTTGCTCCTTGTATTGTTCTAAAATTATTCGTATTAGACTTTTCTGAAAAATATACGGGAATCGTTGTCATTTTTTATAACCCGAATATTTATTAGATAAAAAAACCATGAGTGTATTTCAGGTAGGAGGGTGTATAACCGTTGTGGTAAGTAATAATGTTTGACTTTTATCATTAAAATCAGGTAAAAAAAATGCTTGCATATGATTTGACCAATCTAAAAAAATAAAAACAAAGGTGGATGGTTTTTACGAAATACTTGATATTCAAGGGGAAATCGTATATTTATATTATCCTTTTAGCAATATATTCGTTATAGAGAGAGTAACTGGTCATGATCTATCAGACTTATTAGAAATATATAGGAATCAAAAGTATAGAACCAGAGATACACGTCAGTGTTATGTATAACCCGTGTTATGTAATTTATGAGATGCTTAAACCGCAAGCAACGTAAAAAATGTGAGTGAACTAAGAATCTAGCCCGTTTTACCCGTCTCAACTGTAGTGAATAACAAATCTTACATGTTTGTGTATTCTCGTTAGTCCCGTAGATAGTAGTTAACTATGGGGGAAAATCTGCGGTTTTCAAAAAACGTTTTTTGAAAACCGCAGATTTTCCCCCATAGTTAACTACTGATGCTGACCTACCACCAGATATGCATGCATGTGCAAGGTTAGATGATTCTACCATGTACAGTGACTGAGATCTCAACTCGGACGTAAACTTGAATGTGAGTCACTCAAGCGGAAAATATAGGTCAAAGTGACCTTAGTCGGCCTAGATGCTGACCTATCAACAAAGTTACATGCATATGCATTGATAGATGATTGTACTATGTATAATTACTGAGATATGAACTCGGATGTCAGCCACTCAAGCGGAAAATATCAGTCAGAGAGGCTGTGAGTCAACACAAGATGCACCTGCATACAAGGTTTGATGACTCTACCCTGCATACTTACTTAGATATACACCGAACGCGGACGGGAGTGGGGACGAGGACTAACTGAAAATAAATTACAGAAATGAACTATCTAGATTCATATGATTGATTAATAAGGGGTTAAACTCCAGTGAGCAATATTTAAGCTATATCAGGACGAGAACAGGTTAATCAATTAAACAAAACTATAAATAAAAGAAGAGAGAAATAAAGGTGGAAGGGACAACCGGGGCAACGAGTTTTGATCGTCATTGGAAAAGGGGTAAAATAGGAAGAGCAGGACATTTAGCCTTCTATACAAGACCCAGTGACTCTGCTCTCCTTAGAAAAATATAGAAGGGGGTTGTATACTGCATGGGGAGTGGCGTTTATTCCGACAGTTTGGTTACAGTGGTTCGCGGTCAGACTTTCCTTATTATGATATGACTACCCCGCATACAAAGGGCATTCCCCTATCCACCACTTGGGGACGCACCCGGCAGCTCTGTAAAAGGAGTCCTTATAATTGATTCAGGTGCCGGACTATCTAGATTCATAGAGCATATTTTACTCTGTAGGATTTATCATATACACATCAAAATCAACTCTTTTGCAATTTAATGTGGTGATCGGTGTGTAGTGCAGTATATTTCCTTTTCTATTGTTCAGCAAGCATGTTTTCAAATTTCATTGTCTTTTTGTACATTAACCTAGTGGCAATTACGTCTCCTAAACGAAGTTTGTGGAGACTCATTGTTTTTACTCCGTTATTTATTATGTCGCCCCAGACGTAGTCGGGACGACATATTGTTTTTGGTCCGTTTCATTGTTATGCAGTTTGGTGACTTTTTGTTTTTTACTCTGTTTCTTATTATTATTCCTCAATGGATTTTGCAAACTTTGTCCAAACATTGTCTCAGGGATGGGTAGTCCAAACTTAATGAAACATGCACCGTTGTAGACAACCATCCCAAGATGTGCAAGAAGGCCTTTGAATTTCCAAAATGCCAACCATCATTGGCCACTTTGAACTTTCATCTCAAACCTTGTGAATGTAATATCTCGAAAACCGTAAATGATAGCTGATTAAATGTAAGGACAAAAATATTTATGTTTGTTCTCAAAAACGGTAAGAGATAGAAACCTGGAACCTTTTCCGTTCAACTTAGGCGATATGTGTTGCATTTAAAAATGCCAAGTTCAAAGGTCATTGCTCACTTTGAACTTTTACCCTAGACTTTGTTTTTTGTTTTTGTAATAACCCATAAACGGTAATAGCAGCTGATGGCATGTAATGGCAAAAAGTGTGTCGTGTTAAGATCTTCATTTGTTTCAAAGGGTCCAAAATTATTGCACTAGCCGTTTTTGGTTTATGGACCGAAAACCGATTTTTGATTTCCGATTTTGGAAGTTTTTGCTTATAGCTCAATGATACTAAAAGACATTCAGCAAACAAAATGTTCAGGAAGACAGTACCTTCAAAATGAGATCAAGGTCAACGGTCAAGGTCACAGCCCAAAACTTTATTTCAAGTTAATTAAAGTATCAATAAATACACATATAAAGCTTTGAATCAATAATGAAAACATTATTTCGCAACTTACTTTCTGACACAATCCAGTACATGCAAAGTGTCAACCTGTGAATCAAAGCACAACTAGCACTGATGGCCGAAAAGAAAATGAGACACTAATATTATTATGTGAGGAATAAAATAACAACATTTTTACGATCATTGTGATAAATTTACAACACAGCATTCTTTCAAAGAGCAATTTAGTATGGAATCTGGTTTGGGCGACTTGTGTTTGCATGCAAACATATCATCACTTGTTATTGTTATGTCGCCCCAGACATAGTTGGGATGACATATTTTTTTTTGTCCGTTTCTCTTTTGTTCATTAAGTCTCCCAAACGAAGTTTGTGGAGACTTATTGTTTTTGCTGCGTTTCTTATTATTCTTCAATATGATTATTTTTTTCTACTTCCGTTTTCCGCCTCCAAATTGTCCTCGCGATTTCTCAGAGACCAGTGACCCAAACTTCATGAAACGCCATGCCATGATAGATATGGACCCAAAGTTGATCCATAAGTTCTTGGAATTTTCAAAATGGCGACCGTTGCCATGGAAACGGTAAAAAGGAAAATCAAAGTGCTCAGAATTGGATGAAATTTTACAGGAAGGTTGCCTAACAAGTGTAGAATTGGGTTCCGGTCTCCAAGATTTCAAAATGGCAACCGTTGCCATGGAAAGTGACAGTAAACCTCCATATCAGAACTTTGGGAACTCGTCGGCATTTATCCTACATGACTACTTAAAGTTCAAACTCTGCCGCTCTTTAAAGAAAAGTTCCGAATATATTATGCTTTATATTAATTTAGCCATTGTTCGCTTTTAATGGTGCTGGTGCTATGTTTTTAGTGTGTTTTAATTTTTTAAATGAGAAATCGCGTGTGTATAAGATATTTTTCATATGCCATGTGCAGTGCTCCAACGTTGGAGGAACTTACAAGACAAGTAACAAGTAACAATTAAAACCAAACTATGCGCATGCGTTTATATTTGTAAATAAATCAGTGTGTTCGTCGCATGGAAAGACAATAAATATACTTATACAGCGATATCGAAAATAGATATACATTCAACTATAATTAATTATATAAAGCAACTGTCACCTAATTGATTGTTTTCAAGGAATTGATAATATCAACAAGATTCGGCTGCAATAGAAATTAATACACACAGCCGATTAACAGGAGCTTTCGCGAATCCAATTAGTGATGTCACAAAATCTAATTTACATATGCAAATTAGCATTTTTGGATGGCAAAACCGAAGAATTACCACTATATAGGCTTGTTCGCGAATCCAATCAGTGACGTCACAAAATCATTTTTTTTGGTTGGCAAAATTGTATTTCAGCAATAAATTGCATTGTATAGCAATGGGACAGAATGTTATTTTTTCTAATAACTTTTTACATACCAGTCCGATTTTGGATCAATAAAATGCATAATAAACCTCGAGATTTACATATTTTTCTACCGATTTACTTTTTCTAAATTTCCTCTGAATAATTTGAAATGTGTATTTCAGATATATGGAAATTGTGAAAATTTTGAATACTTTACAAATACGTCAATTAGATCAAATAAAAATAATCAAATATCAAAAAATTTTATATCCTGTTAACCCGAAAATTTCTTCAATTCAGATCAAAAGAAATTATCAAATTACCTTTAAAAACAAAGCCATATAAGTTAATTGAAAATGACATTTTTATGACCCTAATTAATGATTACGATTTCTTGCCAGCCAAAAGGATTCACAGGTAAAAATTTCGAGGTTGTGACGTCACGGTGAATAAGCCTATAGCATTGGAATAGAATTTTTTATCTTTGATAACCTTTTTTATTATATGCACGATTTTGGATCTGTAAAATGCATGTTAAACATTGAGATATTCATATTTTTTCTATTGACTTACCTTTTTTTAAATAAGCAAATATTTTTTCCATGTGCGTTTCAAAATTGTAAAATTTTTGAAAATTTATATAGTTTACAAATAGGAAGGTTCACGAACCTCATTAATGATGTCATAAAATCTAATTTACATATGCAAATAAGCATTTTTGGTTGGCAAAGTCGTAGTAGCACCACTATATAACAATGTAAAAGAATTTTTAATCTTTTGTCATTCTTTCATTATCCATCCTATTTTGGATCTGTAAAATGCGTAGTAAGCTTTAAGATTTTCATATTTATTCTGCCGATTTACTTTTTAAAAATTTTATGCTGAAAAAATTTTATGTGGTTTTAAAAAGTGTCAAAATTGCCGAATTTTATATACTTTATAAAAACGCTAATTATATAGATATTGAAAATAAATTTATTTAAAAAAAATAATATCCTGTAAAAGTGTAACTTTGACATTCAAGAATTTCTATCAAAAGGAATTATCAAGATACCTCAATTAACAATTTCGTACGAGTTAATTGAAAATGACATTATATGACCCTTATCAATTAACACGCTTTCTTGCCAACCAAATTTACCTTTTCACACTAATTCTTAAAACTGAAATATATGTTAATTTTTACATCCTGTAATAAAAGTGTAAACATTCCGTAATTAAGATAAAAAAGAATTACAAATTTATATCAAATAACAAATTCTTACATGTTAATTGAAAATGACAATTTTATGACCCTGATCAGTGACAACATTTCTTGCCAACCAAGGTAAATTTTTCAGGCTTGTGACGTCATGGCAAAAGCTCCTATACAAATTATCTGAAGACCATATGTTCATTACTCTGCAACATAGTCCTTGTTATAATGTGGCAATAAACAAGATCTACAAAATTGTTTCACCAAAAACTACGTTAATAGTGGGTGTTTTGCTGTTTTGATCGCTTACATAGCCATAGCTTATAGCAGTTTGAAGTATATCATATAAAAAGCAATAGCTGTAGTGCATTCTTAGGAACCCGATCTTCGCAATAAGGTGGCCAACCACCTTAAAAATTAAGAATCAAACAAAATGCACATCTATATACTGAAGCAATCTGGCAAGTTTACATGAAAAGTGCTATGTAATGGCATACCCTTCAGACTCCAATAAGCTAAAATGAGTCAAAAGATAGCTTGAACATCTGGAAAAAATAACAAGAGGCTTTCAAGAGCCTGTATCGCTCACCTGGATCATGGCTGACACAAAGGTCATTTCCAATATGGTCCAATGTTAAACTATGTTCTCTGCTGGATGACATCTTGTATTGAATGAAGACATGCCAAATGCAAATTTGAAGGGGCCACCAGGGGGCGTTTGTGATTAAGTTTATTTCCAATGGGATTAGTGGTTTCATAGACCTAATTCTTTTAATTGCATCCGATCTTAACGCTGGCAGTCATATTGGATAAGGTGTGGTCCTCCCGGATACCTTTATTGGAGGAACCATCAATGTACCATTGTTTTTTAATTAGACAAGTTGTTTCAGAATGGATCTTTAAATGTATTAAAAGGTAATAATTATTGCCAAAATCAAAACATCACAAGCCCCTTTCAAGAAAATATTTGAGCAGGGGTTCTCCTTATTATCCCCGCACGTTGGAAAAAAGTTCGGGGATATTGTTATACCCTTCGTCTGTCCGTCCGTCACTTTTCTTGTTACTCAAACTCCTCCTACATTTTTGGATTTAGGGATTTAATTTTGTTGTAGAATTGTTGCATATAGTCTGTAGATGCGCATTAAGCTTTCGGATGTTTGATATTGCTCTTGGTGCAAACAAAAGGCCCCAGGATGTCAATGTTTACACATGTGGCATGTGACACAAACTCCTCCTACATTTATGGATTTATGGATTTAATTTTGTTGTAGAATTGTTGCACATAGTCTGTTGATGCGCAATAAGCTTTCGGATTTTTTTATCTTTATCTTGGTGCAAACAAGAGACTCCAAGATGTTGATTTTGACAAAGGCCTAAAGTTGTGGATTTTGAGACATGTGGCATGTGACACAAACTCCTCCTACATTTTTGGATTTAGGGATAAAATCTTTCTGCAGAATTGTTGCATATAGTCTGTAGATTTGCAGAAAGCTTTCGGAATTATGAATTCCGGTTCCAACTTTGGTAAATTATCTGAAAATGTCAAGGACTCACATTTTTTTTTTAATTTGAGCATATAATCATGTATTTTAGCAATTGTTTGATAGAAAATGAGATTTTGAATAATTAGAATTCTAAAATGCAATTCCAAGTTTGGTACATTTCCTTAATGTCTCAAAGACCACTTATATTTTGAAATTCTACCTAGCATCCATACTTAAATAGCTTCTTTAATTTAGGACAATCATTTTCATCAACTTTTTTGTCGAGCAATCTTTTTTGAGGTCCTTTAGTACATCATTCCTGTAAAGTTTGTTTGAATTTGCTTCAACAGTTTCAGAGGAGATGAAAATGTGATTTTTCCCATAGGATCCAATGTTAAACATAAGTTCCATGCCGACGGCCATGTTTTTTATCTGATCAGAAAGATAAGAGCAATCTTTGTAAAGGACTTTCCATACATTATTCCTCTGAAAATTGGTTAAATTTGCTCAGGCGGTTTCAGAGGAGAAGATAAAAATGTCATTTTCCCATAGGGTCCAAGTTTGAACTATGTTCCGTGCTGGCGGCCATGTTTTTATCAGATCGGAACGAAATGAGCAATCTTTGTTAAGGTTCTTCAGTACGTCATTCCTGTTTGGTTGCGTTTGCTTCAGTGGTTTCAGAGGAGAAGATGAAAATGTGGTTTTTCCCATAGGGTCCAGTGTTAAACCTAAGTTCCACACTGCCGGCCATGTTTTTTATCCGATTGGAATGAAATGAAAAATCTTTGTAAAGGACCTTCAATACATTATTCCTGTAAAGTTTGGTTGAATTTGCTTCTGCAGTTTCAGAGCAAAAGATGAAAATGTCATTTTCCCATAGGGTCCAATGTTAAACCTAAGTTAAACGCTGGCGGCCATGTTTTTGGTCAGATCAAAACGAAATGAGGAATCTTTGCTAAGGTCCTTTAGTACATCCTTCCTGTAAAGTTTGGTGGTTTCAGAGGAGAAGATGAAAATGTCATTTTCCCATAGGGTCCAATGTTAAACTATGTTCCGTGCTGGCGGCCATTTTTTTATCGGATCAGAATGAAATGAGCAAGCTTTGTTAAGGACCTTCAGTACATCCTTCCTGTAAAGTTTGGTTGAATTTGCTTCAGGGGTTTCAGAGGAGAAAATGAAAATGTGATTTTCCCATAGGGTCCAGTGTAAAACCTAAGTTCCGCGCTGGCGGCCATGTTTTTTATCGGATCTGAACGAAATGAGCAATCTTTGTGAAGAACCTTCCATACATCATTCATGTAAAGTTTGATTGAATTTGCTTCAGTGGTTTCAGAGGAGAAGATGAAAATGTGAAAAATTAACGGACGGACGGACAATAGCTCAAACAGACCCTTTTATAATCAAGGTAATAAATATTGCTGAAATTTAAACATTCAGTTCCCCTTTTACAAAAAAAAAGTAAAAAAAATTGGGGCAGGGGTTCTCCTTGTAATCTAGTTTATACAAAGTGCTGAAATCACAAATAAAATTTCTAGCAGAATATTTTTTTTTCTAAAATTATATTTTTCGGGTCTGGTTTCCATGGCAATTGAGAGCTCCATCCATTACAACCAATATCAGACAACAATTCAAATAAAAATTTGGACAGGGGTTCTCGCTAAAATTCATAGGGTTCAATGCTCAAACTATGTTCCACACTGGCAGCCATCTTGGATGAGGTACGGACCTGTCGGATACCTTTTTTGGATGGGACCATGGCTAAGTTTTGTGTCAACTAGACTAGTAGTTTCTGAGAAGAAATTCTTTGAATGTATTTTCAATAGGGTCCAATGTTAAAACTATGTGCCCCAATGGAAGCCATCTTGGATGAGGTGCGGACCTGCCAGATATCTCTTTGGAAGGGACCATCAAAGGACCATTGTGGCTAAGTTTGGTTTTAATTTGTTTAGCAGTTTCCAAGAAGATCTTTGAATGTATCTTCCATCGGGTACAGTGTTTAAACTATGTTCCCAGCTAGCGACCATCTTGGAAGAGGTACGCACCTGCAAGATACTTTTTTGGAAGGGACCATCTAAGGACCACTGAAACTAAGTTTGTTTCTAATTGGATTAGTAGTTTCTGAGAAGATCTTTGAATGTCTTTTCCCATAGGGTCCAATGTTAAAATTATGTTCCCCGCTGGTGGCCATCTTGGATGAGGTACGCACCTGCCAGATACCTTTTTGGATGGAACCATCTAAGGATCATTGTGACTAAGTTTGCTTATAATTGGGCTGGTAGTTTCTGAGAAGAAGATCTTCGAATGTGTATTCTCATAGGGTCCAATGTTAAAACTATGTTCCTCGCTGGCGGTCATCTTGGATAAGGTAAGGACCTGTTGGATACCTTTTTAGATGGAACCAACTAAGGACCAATGTTACTAAGTTTGGTTCTATTTGGACAAGTAGTTTCTGAGATCTTTGAACGTCTTTTCCATAGGGTCCTATGTTAAAACTATGTTCCCCGCTGGCGGCCATCTTGGATGAGGTAGAGGCCTTCCGAATACCTTTTTTCGATTGGACCATCTAAAGACCATTGTGACTAAGTTTGGTTATAATTGGGCTGGTAGTTCGAACGTGTTTTCCCATATGTTCCCCGCTGGCGGCCATCTTGAATGAGGTATGGACATGTCGGATACCTTTTTGGAAGGAACCATCTAAGGACCATTGTTATAATTGGGCTGGTAGTTTCTGAGATCTACAGATGTGTTTTCCCATAGGGTCCAATGTTAAAACAATGTTCCCCGCTAGCGGCCATCTTGAATGAGGGCCTGCCGGATACAATTTATAAAGGGGGCCACCCAAGGAATATTGTGACCAAACTTGGTTCCGATTGGCCCAGTGGTTTCAGAGGAGAAGATCTTTGAATGAAAAGTTTACGACGGACAACGGACGGACGGACGGACGACGGACGCCAAGTGATGGCAAAAGCTCACCCTGGCACCGCCAGATGAGCTAAAAACATTATTAGTGCTGCAGATCTACAATACATATTGGACCATTCCTTCAAATTTGGTTGAAAAATATCAAGATTTTGGAGATGGAGATTATATTGAAAAAAAATTTTAACCGTATAATTGGACAAGTGGACGGACGGACGGATACAAGATGACAGGGAGTGATCCCTATATGTCAACCCTGCACTATGTAACTGCAGAAAGTCAAACTGAACGAAAGGACAAACAACAAAGGTAAAAAATAGTTACTTTAAAAACTAGAGGCTCAGAGACTGAGCCTGTATCGCTCACCTGACAAAACGCTTCTATGCCATGCATGACCAAAAATGATCATGTTTTTTACCAATGGGGAGGTATGTTCTCAATTAGAACCCGTGTGTTTCGTCTGATCCTATTGAAATGAGTAATTTTTGCAAAGGACCTTCTATACATTTAGTATAGTTTGCTTAAATTGTTTTGAGAGAAGATGATGAAAAGGATGGTTTTCTCATACTGAGGCAATGCTTTTTGTCGGATTGAAATGAAATGTGCACTTTTTGTAAAGTACCTTCAGTCATCATTCCTGTAAAGTTAGGTTGAATTTGCTTCTGCTATTTCAGAGGAGTAGATGAAAATGTGATTTTCCCATAGGGTCCTATGTTAAACCATGTTCCGTGCTGGCCGCCATGTTTTTCATTGGATCTGAACGAAATGAGCAATCTTTGTTAAGGAGCTTTAGTACATCATTCCTGTAAAGTTTGGTTGAATTTACTTCGGTGGTTTCAGAGGAGTAGATGAAAATGTGATTTTCCCACAAGGTCCTATGTTAAACAATGTTCCGTGCTGGCGGCCATGTTTTTCGTCGGATCGGAACGAAATGAGCAATCTTTGTTAAGGACCTTAAGTACATCATTCCTGTAAAGTTTGGTCCAATTTGCTTCAGCCTTTTCAGAGCAGAAGATGAAAATGTGATTTTTCCCATAGGGTCCTATGTTAAACCTAATTTCGGCGCTGGCAGCCATGTTTTGAATTGGATCGGAACAAAATGAGCAATCTTTGTAAAGAACCTTCCATACATCATTCCTGTAAAGTTTGGTTGAATTTGCTTCAGTCGTTTCAGAGGAGTTGATGAAAATGTGATTTTCTCATAGCGTCCTAAGTTAAAGCATGTTCCGTTCTGGCAGCCATGTTTTTCGTCGGATCGGAACGAAATGAGCCATCTTTGTTAAGGACCTTAAGTACATCATTCCTGTAAAGTTTGGTTCAATTTGCTTCTGCCTTTTCAGAACAGAAGATGAAAATGTGATTTTTCCCATAGGGTCCAATGTTCAACCTAAGTTCCGCGCTGACGGCCATGTTTTTATCGGATCGGAACAAAATGAGCAATCTTTGTTAAGGACCTTCCATACATCATTCCTGTAAAGTTTTGTTGAATTTGCTTCAGTAGTTTCAGAGGAGTAGATGAAAATGTGATTTTCCCATAGGGTCCTATGTTAAACAATGTTCCGTGTTGGCCGCCATGCTTTTCATCGGATCGGAACGAAATGAGCAATCTTTGTTTAGGACCTTTAGTACATCATTCCTGTAAAGTTTGGTTCAATTTGCTTCAGCCTTTTCAGAGCAGAAGATGAAAATGTGATTTTTCACATAGGGTCCAATGTTAAACCTAAGTTCCGCGCTGGCGGCCATGTTTTTTATCGGATCGGAACAAAATAAGCAATCTTTGTAAAGGACCTTCCATACATCATTCCTGTAAATTTTGGTTGAATTTGCTTCATTGGTTTCAGAGCAGAAGATGAAAATGTGATTTTTCCCATAGGGTTTGATGTTTAACCTAAGTTCCGCGCTGGCGGCCATGTTTTTTGTCGGATCGGAACAAAATGAGCAAACTTTGTTTAGGACCTTCCATACACCATTCCTGTATAGTATGGTTGAATTTGCTTCAGCTGTTTCAGAGCAGAAGATGAAAATGTGATTTTCCCATAGGGTCCAATGTTAAACCATGTTCCGTGCCGGCGGCCATGTTTTTTTTTTCAGATCGGAACGAAATGAGCAATCATTTTTAAGGACCTTCAGAACATCAGTCCTGTAAAGTTTGGTTCAATTTGCTTCAGTGGTTTCAGAGTAGAAGATGAAAATGTGATTTTTTTCCATAGGGTCCAATGTTAAACCTAAGTTCCGCGCTGGCGGCCATGTTTTTTGTCGGATTGGAACAAAATGATCCAACATTGTAAAGGACCTTCCATACACCATTTCTGTATAGTGTGGTTAAAATTGCTTCAGCTGTTTCAGAGCAGAAGATGAAAATGTGATTTTCCCATAGGGTCCAATGTTATACATTGTTCCTTGCTGGCGGCCATGTTTTTTGTCGGATTGGAACGAAATGAGAAATTATTGTTAAGGACCTTTAGTACATCATTCCTGTAAAGTTTGGTTGAATTTGCTTCAGTGGTTTCAGAGCAGAAGATCAAAATGTTATTTTTTCCATAGGGTCCAGTGTTAAACCTAAGTTCCGCGCTGGCGGCCATGTTTTTTGTCGGATCGGAATATAATGAGCGATCTTTGTAAAGGACCTTCTATACATCATTCCCGTAAAGTTTGGTTGAATTTGCTTCAGCTGTTTCAGAGCAGAAAATGAAAATGTGATTTTCCCATAGGGTCCTTTGTTAAACAATGTTCCGTGCTGGCCGCCATGTTTTTCATCGGATCAGAACGAAATGAGCAATCTTTGTTTAGGACCTTTAGTACACCATTCCTGTAAAGTTTGGTTGAATTTGCTTCAGCCTTTTCAGAGCAGAAGATGAAAATGTGATTTTTCCCATAGGGTCCAATGTTAAACCTAAGTTCCGCGCTGGCAGCCATGTTTTTTATCGGATCGGAACAAAATAAGCAATCTTTGTTAAGGACCTTCCATACATCATTCCTGTAAATTTTGGTTGAATTTGCTTCATTGGATTCAGAGCAGAAGATGAAAATGTGATTTTTCCCATAGGGTTTGATGTTTAACCTAAGTTCCGCGCTGGCGGCCATGTTTTTGTCGGATCGGAACAAAATGAGCAAACATTGTAAAGGACCTTCCATACACCATTCCTGTATAGTGTGGTTGAAATTGCTTCAGCTGTTTCAGAGCAGAAGATGAAAATGTGATTTTCCCATAGGGTCCAATGTTAAACCATGTTCCGTGCCGGCAGCCATGTTTTTTTTCAGATCGGAACGAAATGAGAAATTATTGTTAAGGACCTTAAGAACATCATTCCTGTAAAGTTTGGTTGAATTTGCTTCAGTGGTTTCAGAGTAGAAGATGAAAATGTGATTTTTCCCATAGGGTTTGATGTTTAACCTAAGTTCCGCACTGGCGGCCATGTTTTTTGTCGGATCGGAACAAAATGAGCAAACATTGTAAAGGACCTTCCATACACCATTCCTGTATAGTGTGGTTGAATTTGCTTCAGCTGTTTCAGAGCAGAAGATGAAAATGTGATTTTCCCATAGGGTCCAATGTTAAACCATGTTTCGTGCCGGCGGCCATGTTTTTTTTTCAGATCGGAACGAAATGAGCAATCATTTTTAAGGACCTTAAGAACATCATTCCTGTAAAGTTTGGTTCAATTTGCTTCAGTGGTTTCAGAGTAGAAGATGAAAATGTGATTTTTTCCATAGGGTCCAATGTTAAACCTAAGTTCCGCGCTGGCGGCCATGTTTTTTGCCGGATTGGAACAAAATGATCCAACATTTTAAAGGACCTTCCATACACCATTCCTGTATAGTGTGGTTGAATTTGCTACAGCTGTTTCAGAGCAGAAGATGAAAATGTGATTTTCCCATAGGGTCCAATGTTAAACATTGTTCCTTGCTGGCGGCCATGTTTTTTGTCGGATTGGAACGAAATGAGAAATTATTGTTAAGGACCTTTAGTACATCATTCCTGTAAAGTTTGGTTGAATTTGCTTCAGTGGTTTCAGAGCAGAAGATCAAAATGTTATTTTTTCCATAGGGTCCAGTGTTAAACCTAAGTTCCCTGCTGGCGGCCATTTTCTTTGTCGGATCGGAATGAAATGAGCGATCTTTGTAAAGGACCTTCTATACATCATTCCCGTAAAGTTTGGTTGAATTTGCTTCAGTGGTTTCAGAGGAGAAGATGAAAATGTGATTTTTCCCATAGGGTCCAATGTTAAACCTAAGTTCCGCGCTGGCGGCCATGCTTTTTGTCGGATCGGAACGAAATGAGCAATCTTTGTAAAGGACCTTCCATACATCATTCCTGTAAAGTTTGGTTGAATTTGCTTCAGTGGTTTCAGAGGAGAAGATGAAAATGTGAAAAGTTTAACGGACGGACGACGGACGGACGGACGACGGACGCCAAGTGATGGCAATAGCTCACACTGACCCTTTGGGTCAGGTGAGCTAAAAACAAGAACTGTAGCCGAATGGCAGCCAAAGATACCCCCCGCTCATTGAACCCTGAATCGATATGGTAAGTGCAAAATTAAGTTGGTGTGGACACAATACAGGTGTGGACACAGTACAAGTATGGACATAATACAAGTATGGACACAATGATATAATTTTCAAGAAAAAACTTTTCCCAAGGGTTCCAATGAAAACACTCTGTCTAAATCAGACTAATATCCGCCTATTTGACATTTTACACATCTACATATAGTGTTCTTCCTTTGTCTAAAGTTTCTTCAAAATCCTTCAAGTAGAATGAAAACTCAAAGTCGAATTATGTCCCCTTCCTGGTTTCTGACAATAATTATATTCCTTCATGCATATCTCCATATAGTGTCATTACTTTGTGTAAAGTTTCATTAAATTCCCTCAAGTGGTTTAAGAGGAGTTGCGCTTACGAGGTAACCCATACATGGGGAATCAACGAAAAGTCAAAGTCCAATTATCTCCCCTTCCTGGTTTTGGACAATAATTATATCCCTTCATGCACATCTCCATAAACTAGTAGTGTCCTTCCTTTGTGTAAAGTTTCATCAAAATCCTTCAAGTGGTTTAAGAGGAGTTGCGCTTACGAGGTAACCCATAAATAGGAATCAACGAAAAGTCAAAGTCAGATTATCTCCCCTTCCTGGTTTCAGACAATAATTATATTCCTTCATGCACATCTCCATATAGTGTCCTACCTTTGTGTAAAGTTTCATCAAAATCCTTCAAGTGGTTTAAGAGGAGTTGCGCTTACGAGGTAACCAATAAATAGTGAATCATCGAAAAGTCAAAGTCGAATTATCTCCCCTTCCTGGTTTCGGACAATAATTATATTCCTTCATGCACATCTCTATATAGTCTCCTTCCTTTGTGTAAAGTTTCATCAAAATCCTTCTAGTGGTTTAAGAGGAGTTGCGCTTACGAGAAGTGTGGACAGACAGACGGACAGATAGACAGACAGGGTGATTCCTATATACCCCAAAACTTTGTTTGCGGGGGTATAATAAGAATATAAACTAAATAAAACATATTAATCCAAGATTTGCATGAAGGAAATACCGTATCCGTAAAAACATGTAAAACAAATTATCTAAAAACATTATTTATTACAATATATATCTAGAAGTGATATTTCAGAAATGTTTTGAAACTCCTGTGTACAAAGAGCACCATATCATACATAATATTAATTTAAACAAGAGGCTCTCAAGAGCCTGTATCGCTCACCTGGACCATGGCCAATACATAACTTCAAATCAACTTATATGTTAAAGGGTCTCATTTTCAAACTATGTAACTAAACATTTATATTATATGATCCAACTTTAATTAAACTATTTTCCCTATTGCATGCCATCTTGGATAAGGGATGGATCTGCAGGACACAATTTTAAAGAAAATTAAGTATTGTGCCAAAGTTTATTTCCAACTGGCCAATGGTTTTAAAGAAGAAGATCTTTGAATGTACTCCTATATTAAACTTTGTTTCCCATTGGTAGCCAATTTGCATAAGGTGCAGACTTGAAGGACATCTGTTTTGAAGGGGACCATCTAAGATACATTAATTTGACTAGCCAAGTTGTTTCAGATAAAAAATTCTTTGTATGCTCTTTCCATACAGTCGAGTAATAAATTAAGTTCCCTGCAGATGGCCATGTTGGATGACATTTAGGCATAAAAGTCACAATACATATATATATTTTAGTCAGCACCTCAAAAGTATCATAAATGCCAAGTTCCGTTCAAATCCATTCATGTTAATTTCATTTCAGGTTAATTTCATCAACTGCTCACTAAAGGCTTTATTTATTATTTACAAGTATTTTTAATTATACGCAGTCTATGAAGCTGATAATCTACTTCAACATACATGTCAACAGATTTCATAGTGATTCACCACTAAAGTCCCAGTAATATACACAATATGCTTATATAGGCAAATCATTATAACATCAAATAAGGTAAAGATTAAGAAAGTATTTTTGCAAAAAATTGCAGAAATTTGCACAAAAACACTGTTTTTGCTCTAAATTATGGAAGAAATAATTTTTTTAATGAAGTGATAGTAGGGAATTTCTCTAAAGCTGAAAAGAGAAAAGTTAACTAAAGAAGATTTGAACACAGAATTGAAAGGGAAATAACCCATAACCATATGGCATTGGAAATAAAGGGCTACGCCGAGCGCAGCATGATACGACCGCAGCATGTCGACCACTGAAATTTCAACAAAAGTAGTTTTAAGTGAATGTGGACACAGTAAAGAGCTTGACAAAATAATTAGATGGTCACAAAAAGAAGCTTGACACAGTTATTAGCTGGAAACAAAATAGGGAAAAATTCATCCTTTTTGATCACTTACTGATGAAAAAAACGTAAGAGCTATGCAAAATATGTACTATCAACTAAAACTTTACATCCATAGAAATTCAAAGAAAAAAATTCCATGGAAATCTGATGAAAAATAAAGATTTGACATATTTAGAAAAATTGCAATTTCGGCCCCTTTGACCCCATGTAGCTCGGAAACGGTAAGAGCTACACAAAATCCGTTCATATACTGCTGAAAGCTTAGAACAAGAAGAATCCAAAGAAAAAAATCCCATTGAAATCCGATGAAAAATAAAGATTTGACATATTTAGATAAATTGCATTTTTGGCCCCTTTGACCCCCTGTAGCTCGGAAACGGTAAGACCTACACAAAATCCCTTGCATATTACTGAAAGCTTAGATCAAGAGGAATCCAAAGAAAAAAATCCCATCGAAATCCGATGAAAAATAAAAATTCTACATAATCTGCAAATTCGCAATTTTGGCCCCGTTCGGCCCCTCATAGCTGGGAAAGGAAGTTATCAAAAATCTAATAGCTGAGCGCCATATTAATTTTTCACAAGGAATCCATTAAAAAAAACTGCATCAAAATCGGACATAAAATAAAAAATTTATTTTTGAGATTTGCCCCTGTTGGGCCCCATTTATCTCGTGAGCGGTACATGCTACGTGAAATGCGTTGGCATATTCCAGATTGGAAATTTTCTAAGGAGCACACTGAAAGAAACCCCATCAAAATCCGATTAATAATAAAGATTCTACAGACAAACATGTGAAAACACCCAATTTAACCCTTTTTGGCCCCTTTTTAAAAACGGATGGGGCCACAATGACCAAAACTAAGCCAAGTAGTTGATATGGGGAAAAGCCGCAGGTTTTTAAAAACATGTTTTTAAAAACCTGCGGCTTTTCCCCATATCAACTACTACCTACGGGACTATAGAAAAAAAACAAACATGTAAGATTTGTTATTCACTACTGTTGAGACGGGTAAAACGGGCTAGATTTTTAATGAGGTCTTAGTTCACTCACATTTTTACGTTGCTTGCGGTTTAAGCATCTCATAAGTAAAACAAAAATCTTATAAGTTTTACTCTTTTTCCATCGCTCAAGACTCTTGTTTAACCTGTTTAAGACACTGCTTATAAACTCTATCATTTTTTATATAAGAAAGAAAAATAATAATCCAGTAATAAAAAATGTTTAGAGGAACACAGTTCTGTGATCGATATGAGTATTGTAACTTTTTACAGAACTCCACAAAATGGAGAAGCACAAGTCAAAACGGATTACAAATTTAGTA